>CAJVQJ010000038.1:0-247666 GCA_911387685.1 Dolichovespula media
GACAAAATAACGACGATATTAACGACGATAATAAAGACAATAAAAAGAAGATAATGACAATAATAACGACGATATTAAAGATAATATTTATGACGATAACAACGTAGATAATGACGATATTAACGACGACATTATCGTCGATGATTATGACAAAATAACGACGATATTAACGACGATAATTATGAGGATGATAAGGATGATAACAACGATGATAATGACGATTATAACGACGTCATTAACGACGATGATTATGACAAAATAACGACGATATTAACGACGATAATTATGAGGATGATAAGGACGATAACAACGATGATAATGACGATAATAACGACGACATTAGCGACGATGTTTATGACAAAATAACGACGATATTAACAACGATAATTATGAGGATAATAAGGACGATAACAACGAAGATAATGACGATAATAACGACGACATTAACGACAATGATTATGACAAAATAACGACGATATTAACGACGATAATTATGAGGATGATAAGGACGATAACAACGATGATAATGACGATAATAACGACGACATTAGCGACGATGTTTATGACAAAATAACGACGATATTAACGACGATAATAACGACGTTAATAACGACGATAAAAGAAGATAATGACAATAATAACGACGATATTATCGATGATATTTATGACGATAACAACGTAGATAATGACGATAATAACGACGACATTAACGACGATGATTATGACAAAATAACGACGATATTAACGACGATAATTATGAGGATGATAAGGACGATAACAACGATGATAATGACGATATTAACGACGATATTAACGACGATAATAACGACGTTAATAACGACGATAAAAAGAAGATAATGACAATAATAACGACGATATTATCGATGATATTTATGACGATAACAACGTAGATAATGACGATAATAACGACGACATTAACGACGATGATTATGACAAAATAACGACGATATTAACGACGATAATTATGAGGATAATAAGGACGATAACAACGATGATAATGACGATATTAACGACGATATTAACGACGATAATAACGACGATATTAACGACGATAATAAAGACAATAAAAAGAAGATAATGACAATAATAACGACGATATTAACGATAATATTTATAACGATAACAACGTAGATAATGACGATAATAACGACGACATTAACGACGATGATTATGACAAAATAACGACGATATTAACGACGATAATTATGAGGATGATAAGGACGATAACAACGATGATAATGACGATATTAACGACGATATTAACGACGATAATAACGACGATATTAACGACGACGATTATGACAAAATAACGACGATATTAACGACGATAATTATGAGGATAATAAGGACGATAACAACGATGATAATGACGATATTAACGACGATATTAACGACGATAATAACGACGATATTAACGACGATAATAAAGACAATAAAAAGAAGATAATGACAATAATAACGACGATATTAAAGATAATATTTATGACGATAACAACGTAGATAATGACGATAATAACGACGACATTAACGACGATGATTATGACAAAATAACGACGATATTAACGACGATAATTATGAGGATGATAAGGACGATAACAACGATGATAATGACGATAATAACGACGACATTAGCGACGATGTTTATGACAAAATAACGACGATATTAACGACGATAATTATGAGGATAATAAGGACGATAACAACGATTATAATGACGATATTAACGACGATATTAACGACGATAATAACGACGTTAAAAACGACGATAAAAAGAAGATAATGACAATAATAACGACGATATTATCGATGATATTTATGACGATAACAACGTAGATAATGACGATAATAACGACGACATTAACGACGATGATTATGACAAAATAACGACGATATTAACGACGATAATTATGAGGATGATAAGGACGATAACAACGATGATAATGACGATAATAACGACGACATTAACGACGATGATTGTGACAAAATAACGACGATATTAACGACGATAATTATGAGGATAATAAGGACGATAACAACGATGATAATGACGATATTAACGACGATAATAACGACGATATTAACGACGATAATAACGTCGATAAAAAGAAGATAATGACAATAATAACGACGATATTAACGATGATAATTATGACGATAACAACGAAGATAATGACGATAATAACGACGACATTATCGTCGATGATTATTACAAAATAACGACGATATTAACGACGATAATAACGACGTTAAAAACGACGATAAAAAGAAGATAATGACAATAATAACGACGATATTATCGATGATATTTATGACGATAACAACGTAGATAATGACGATAATAACGACGACATTAACGACGATGATTATGACAAAATAACGACGATATTAACGACGATAATTATGAGGATGATAAGGACGATAACAACGATGATAATGACGATATTAACGACGATATTAACGACGATAATAACGACGATATTAACGACGATAATAAAGACAATAAAAAGAAGATAATGACAATAATAACGACGATATTAACGATAATATTTATGACGATAACAACGTAGATAATGACGATAATAACGACGACATTAACGACGATGATTATAACAAAATAACGACGATATTAACGACGATAATTATGAGGATGATAAGGACGATAACAACGATGATAATGACGATATTAACGACGATATTAACGACGATAATAACGACGATATTAACGACGACGATTATGACAAAATAACGACGATATTAACGACGATAATTATGAGGATAATAAGGACGATAACAACGATGATAATGACGATATTAACGACGATATTAACGACGATAATAACGACGATATTAACGACGATAATAAAGACAATAAAAAGAAGATAATGACAATAATAACGACGATATTAAAGATAATATTTATGACGATAACAACGTAGATAATGACGATAATAACGACGACATTAACGACGATGATTATGACAAAATAACGACGATATTAACGACGATAATTATGAGGATGATAAGGACGATAACAACGATGATAATGACGATAATAACGACGACATTAGCGACGATGTTTATGACAAAATAACGACGATATTAACGACGATAATTATGAGGATAATAAGGACGATAACAACGATTATAATGACGATATTAACGACGATATTAACGACGATAATAACGACGTTAAAAACGACGATAAAAAGAAGATAATGACAATAATAACGACGATATTATCGATGATATTTATGACGATAACAACGTAGATAATGACGATAATAACGACGACATTAACGACGATGATTATGACAAAATAACGACGATATTATCGACGATAATTATGAGGATAATAAGGACGATAACAACGATGATAATGACGATATTAACGACGATATTAACGACGATAATAACGACGATATTAACGACGATAATAAAGACAATAAAAAGAAGATAATGACAATAATAACGACGATATTAAAGATAATATTTATGTCGATAACAACGTAGATAATGACGATTATAACGACGACATTAACGACGATGATTATGACAAAATAACGACGATATTAACGACGATAATTATGAGGATGATAAGGACGATAACAACGATGATAATGACGATATTAACGACGATATTAACGACGATAATAACGACGTTAATAACGACGATAAAAAGAAGATAATGACAATAATAACGACGATATTATCGATGTCATTTATGACGATAACAACGTAGATAATGACGATAATAACGACGACATTAACGACGACGATTATGACAAAATAACGACGATATTAACGACGATAATTATGAGGATAATAAGGACGATAACAACGATGATAATGAAGATATTAACGACGATATTAACGACGATAATAACGACGTTAATAACGACGATAAAAAGAAGATAATGACAATAATAACGACGATATTATCGATGATATTTATGACGATAACAACGTAGATAATGACGATAATAACGACGACATTAACGACGATGATTATGACAAAATAACGACGATATTAACGACGATAATTATGAGGATAATAAGGACGATAACAACGATGATAATGACGATATTAACGACGATATTAACGACGATAATAACGACGATATTAACGACGATAATAAAGACAATAAAAAGAAGATAATGACAATAATAACGACGATATTAAAGATAATATTTATGACGATAACAACGTAGATAATGACGATAATAACGACGACATTAACGACGATGATTATGACAAAATAACGACGATATTAACGACGATAATTATGAGGATGATAAGGACGATAACAACGATGATAATGACGATATTAACGACGATATTAACGACGATAATAACGACGTTAATAACGACGATAAAAAGAAGATAATGACAATAATAACGACGATATTATCGATGATATTTATGACGATAACAACGTAGATAATGACGATAATAACGACGACATTAACGACGATGATTATGACAAAATAACGACGATATTAACGACGATAATTATGAGGATGATAAGGACGATAACAACGATTATAATGACGATATTAACGACGATATTAACGACGATAATAACGACGTTAAAAACGACGATAAAAAGAAGATAATGACAATAATAACGACGATATTATCGATGATATTTATGACGATAACAACGTAGATAATGACGATAATAACGACGACATTAACGACGATGATTATGACAAAATAACGACGATATTAACGACGATAATTATGAGGATGATAAGGACGATAACAACGATGATAATGACGATATTAACGACGATATTAACGACGATAATAACGACGTTAATAACGACGATAAAAAGAAGATAATGACAATAATAACGACGATATTATCGATGATATTTATGACGATAACAACGATGATAATGACGATAATAACGACGACATTAACGACGATGATTATGACAAAATAACGACGATATTAACGACGATAATTATGAGGATGATAAGGACGATAACAACGATGATAATGACGATATTAACGACGATATTAACGACGATAATAACGACGTTAATAACGACGATAAAAAGAAGATAATGACAATAATAACGACGATATTATCGATGATATTTATGACGATAACAACGATGATAATGACGATAATAACGACGACATTAACGACGATGATTATGACAAAATAACGACGATATTAACGACGATAATTATGAGGATGATAAGGACGATAACAACGATGATAATGACGATATTAACGACGATATTAACGACGATAATAACGACGTTAATAACGACGATAAAAAGAAGATAATGACAATAATAACGACGATATTATCGATGATATTTATGACGATAACAACGTAGATAATGACGATAATAACGACGACATTAACGACGATGATTATGACAAAATAACGACGATATTAACGACGATAATTATGAGGATAATAAGGACGATAACAACGATGATAATGACGATATTAACGACGATATTAACGACGATAATAATGACGATATTAACGACGATAATAAAGACAATAAAAAGAAGATAATGACTATAATAACGACGATATTAAAGATAATATTTATGACGATAACAACGTAGATAATGACGATAATAACGACGACATTAACGACGATGATTATGACAAAATAACGACGATATTAACGACGATAATTATGAGGATGATAAGGACGATAACAACGATGATAATGACGATATTAACGACGATATTAACGACTATAATAACGACGTTAATAACGACGATAAAAAGAAGATAATGACAATAATAACGACGATATTATCGATGATATTTATGACGATAACAACGTAGATAATGACGATAATAACGACGACATTAACGACGATGATTATGACAAAATAACGACGATATTAACGACGATAATTATGAGGATGATAAGGACGATAACAACGATTATAATGACGATATTAACGACGATATTAACGACGATAATAACGACGTTAAAAACGACGATAAAAAGAAGATAATGACAATAATAACGACGATATTATCGATGATATTTATGACGATAACAACGTAGATAATGACGATAATAACGACGACATTAACGACGATGATTATGACAAAATAACGACGATATTAACGACGATAATTATGAGGATGATAAGGACGATAACAACGATGATAATGACGATATTAACGACGATATTAACGACGATAATAACGACGTTAATAACGACGATAAAAAGAAGATAATGACAATAATAACGACGATATTATCGATGATATTTATGACGATAACAACGATGATAATGACGATAATAACGACGACATTAACGACGATGATTATGACAAAATAACGACGATATTAACGACGATAATTATGAGGATGATAAGGACGATAACAACGATGATAATGACGATATTAACGACGATATTAACGACGATAATAACGACGTTAATAACGACGATAAAAAGAAGATAATGACAATAATAACGACGATATTATCGATGATATTTATGACGATAACAACGTAGATAATGACGATAATAACGACGACATTAACGACGATGATTATGACAAAATAACGACGATATTAACGACGATAATTATGAGGATAATAAGGACGATAACAACGATGATAATGACGATATTAACGACGATATTAACGACGATAATAATGACGATATTAACGACGATAATAAAGACAATAAAAAGAAGATAATGACTATAATAACGACGATATTAAAGATAATATTTATGACGATAACAACGTAGATAATGACGATAATAACGACGACATTAACGACGATGATTATGACAAAATAACGACGATATTAACGACGATAATTATGAGGATGATAAGGACGATAACAACGATGATAATGACGATAATAACGACGACATTAGCGACGATGTTTATGACAAAATAACGACGATATTAACGACGATAATTATGAGGATAATAAGGACGATAACAACGATTATAATGACGATATTAACGACGATATTAACGACGATAATAACGACGTTAAAAACGACGATAAAAAGAAGATAATGACAATAATAACGACGATATTATCGATGATATTTATGACGATAACAACGTAGATAATGACGATAATAACGACGACATTAACGACGATGATTATGACAAAATAACGACGATATTAACGACGATAATTATGAGGATGATAAGGACGATAACAACGATGATAATGACGATATTAACGACGATATTAACGACGATAATAACGACGTTAATAACGACGATAAAAAGAAGATAATGACAATAATAACGACGATATTATCGATGATATTTATGACGATAACAACGTAGATAATGACGATAATAACGACGACATTAACGACGATGATTATGACAAAATAACGACGATATTAACGACGATAATTATGAGGATGATAAGGACGATAACAACGATTATAATGACGATATTAACGACGATATTAACGACGATAATAACGACGTTAAAAACGACGATAAAAAGAAGATAATGACAATAATAACGACGAAATTATCGATGATATTTATGACGATAACAACGTAGATAATGACGATAATAACGACGACATTAACGACGATGATTATGACAAAATAACGACGATATTAACGACGATAATTATGAGGATGATAAGGACGATAACAACGATGATAATGACGATATTAACGACGATATTAACGACGATAATAACGACGTTAATAACGACGATAAAAAGAAGATAATGACAATAATAACGACGATATTATCGATGATATTTATGACGATAACAACGTAGATAATGACGATAATAACGACGACATTAACGACGATGATTATGACAAAATAACGACGATATTAACGACGATAATTATGAGGATAATAAGGACGATAACAACGATGATAATGACGATATTAACGACGATATTAACGACGATAATAACGACGATATTAACGACGATAATAAAGACAATAAAAAGAAGATAATGACAATAATAACGACGATATTAAAGATAATATTTATGACGATAACAACGTAGATAATGACGATAATAACGACGACATTAACGACGATGATTATGACAAAATAACGACGATATTAACGACGATAATTATGAGGATGATAAGGACGATAACAACGATGATAATGACGATAATAACGACGACATTAACGACGATGATTGTGACAAAATAACGACGATATTAACGACGATAATTATGAGGATAATAAAGACGATAACAACGATGATAATGACGATATTAACGACGATAATAACGACGATATTAACGACGATAATAACGTCGATAAAAAGAAGATAATGACAATAATAACGACGATATTAACGATGATAATTATGACGATAACAACGAAGATAATGACGATAATAACGACGACATTATCGTCGATGATTATGACAAAATAACGACGATATTAACGACGATAATTATGAGGATGATAAGGATGATAACAACGATGATAATGACGATAATAACGACGACATTAACGACGATGTTTATGACAAAATAACGACGATATTAACGACGATAATTATGAGGATAATAAGGACGATAACAACGATTATAATGACGATATTAACGACGATATTAACGACGATAATAACGACGTTAAAAACGACGATAAAAAGAAGATAATGACAATAATAACGACGATATTATCGATGATATTTATGACGATAACAACGTAGATAATGACGATAATAACGACGACATTAACGACGATGATTATGACAAAATAACGACGATATTAACGACGATAATTATGAGGATGATAAGGACGATAACAACGATGATAATGACGATATTAACGACGATATTAACGACGATAATAACGACGATATTAACGACGATAATAAAGACAATAAAAAGAAGATAATGACAATAATAACGACGATATTATCGATGATATTTATGACGATAACAACGTAGATAATGACGATAATAACGACGACATTAACGACGATGATTATGACAAAATAACGACGATATTAACGACGATAATTATGAGGATGATAAGGACGATAACAACGATGATAATGACGATATTAACGACGATAATAACGACGTTCATAACGACGATAAAAAGAAGATAATGACAATAAGAACGACGATATTATCGATGATATTTATGACGATAACAACGTAGATAATGACGAAAATAACGACGACATTAACGACGATGATTATGACAAAATAACGACGATATTAACGACGATAATTATGAGGATGATAAGGACGATAACAACGATGATAATGACGATATTAACGACGACATTAACGGCGATGATTGTGACAAAATAACGACGATATTAACGACGATAATTATGAGGATAATAAGGACGATAACAACGATGATAATAACGATATTAACGACGATAATAACGACGATATTAACGACGATAATAACGACGTTAATAACGACGATAAAAAGAAGATAATGACAATAATAACGACGATATTATCGATGATATTTATGACGATAACAACGTAGATAATGACGATAATAACGACGACATTAATGACGATGATTATGACAAAATAACGACGATATTATCGACGATAATTATGAGGATAATAAGGACGATAACAACGATGATAATGACGATATTAACGACGATATTAACGACGATAATAACGACGATATTAACGACGATAATAAAGACAATAAAAAGAAGATAAAGACAATAATAACGACGATATTAAAGATAATATTTATGTCGATAACAACGTAGATAATGACGATAATAACGACGACATTAACGACGATGATTATGACAAAATAACGACGATATTAACGACGATAATTATGAGGATGATAAGGACGATAACAACGATGATAATGACGATATTAACGACGATATTAACGACGATAAAAACGACGTTAATAACGACGATAAAAAGAAGATAATGACAATAATAACGACGATATTATCGATGTTATTTATGACGATAACAACGTAGATAATGACGATAATAACGACAACATTAACGACGACGATTATGACAAAATAACGACGATATTAACGACGATAATTATGAGGATAATAAGGACGATAACAACGATGATAATGACGATATTAACGACGATATTAACGACGATAATAACGACGATATTAACGACGATAATAAAGACAATAAAAAGAAGATAATGACAATAATAACGACGATATTAAAGATAATATTTATGACGATAACAACGTAGATAATGACGATAATAACGACGACATTAACGACGATGATTATGACAAAATAACGACGATATTAACGACGATAATTATGAGGATGATAAGGACGATAACAACGATGATAATGACGATAATAACGACGACATTAGCGACGATGTTTATGACAAAATAACGACGATATTAACGACGATAATTATGAGGATAATAAGGACGATAACAACGATTATAATGACGATATTAACGACGATATTAACGACGATAATAACGACGTTAAAAACGACGATAAAAAGAAGATAATGACAATAATAACGACGATATTATCGATGATATTTATGACGATAACAACGTAGATAATGACGATAATAACGACGACATTAACGACGATGATTATGACAAAATAACGACGATATTAACGACGATAATTATGAGGATAATAAGGACGATAACAACGATGATAATGACGATATTAACGACGATATTAACGACGATAATAACGACGATATTAACGACGATAACAAAGACAATAAAAAGAAGATAATGACAATAATAACGACGATATTAACGATAATATTTATGACGATAACAACGTAGATAATGACGATAATAACGACGACATTAACGACGATGATTATGACAAAATAACGACGATATTAACGACGATAATTATGAGGATGATAAGGACGATAACAACGATGATAATGACGATAATAACGACGACATTAACGACGATGATTGTGACAAAATAACGACGATATTAACGACGATAATTATGAGGATGATAAGGACGATAACAACGATTATAATGACGATATTAACGACGATATTAACGACGATAATAACGACGTTAAAAACGACGATAAAAAGAAGATAATGACAATAATAACGACGATATTATCGATGATATTTATGACGATAACAACGTAGATAATGACGATAATAACGACGACATTAACGACGATGATTATGACAAAATAACGACGATATTAACGACGATAATTATGAGGATGATAAGGATGATAACAACGATGATAATGACGATAATAACGACGACATTAACGACGATGTTTATGACAAAATAACGACGATATTAACGACGATAATTATGAGGATAATAAGGACGATAACAACGATTATAATGACGATATTAACGACGATATTAACGACGATAATAACGACGTTAAAAACGACGATAAAAAGATGATAATGACAATAATAACGACGATATTATCGATGATATTTATGACGATAACAACGTAGATAATGACGATAATAACGACGACATTAACGACGATGATTATGACAAAATAACGACGATATTAACGACGATAATTATGAGGATGATAAGGACGATAACAACGATGATAATGACGATATTAACGACGATATTAACGACGATAATAACGACGATATTAACGACGATAATAAAGACAATAAAAAGAAGATAATGACAATAATAACGACGATATTAAAGATAATATTTATGTCGATAACAACGTAGATAATGACGATAATAACGACGACATTAACGACGATGATTATGACAAAATAACGACGATATTAACGACGATAATTATGAGGATGATAAGGACGATAACAACGATGATAATGACGATAATAACGACGACATTAGCGACGATGTTTATGACAAAATAACGACGATATTAACGACGATAACTATGAGGATAATAAGGACGATTACAACGATGATAATGACGATATTAACGACGATATTAACGACGATAATAACGACGTTAAAAACGACGATAAAAAGAAGATAATGACAATAATAACGACGATATTATCGATGATATTTATGACGATAACAACGATGATAATGACGATAATAACGACGACATTAACGACGATGATTATGACAAAATAACGACGATATTAACGACGATAATTATGAGGATGATAAGGACGATAACAACGATGATAATGACGATATTAACGACGATATTAACGACGATAATAACGACGTTAATAACGACGATAAAAAGAAGATAATGACAATAATAACGACGATATTATCGATGATATTTATGACGATAACAACGTAGATAATGACGATAATAACGACGACATTAACGACGATGATTATGACAAAATAACGACGATATTAACGACGATAATTATGAGGATGATAAGGACGATAACAACGATGATAATGACGATAATAACGACGACATTAACGACGATAATAACGACGTTAATAACGACGATAAAAAGAAGATAATGACAATAATAACGACGATATTATCGATGATATTTATGACGATAACAACGTAGATAATGACGATAATAACGACGACATTAACGACGATGATTATGACAAAATAACGACGATATTAACGACGATAATTATGAGGATGATAAGGACGATAACAACGATGATAATGACGATATTAACGACGATATTAACGACGATAATAACGACGTTAATAACGACGATAAAAAGAAGATAATGACAATAATAACGACGATATTATCGATGATATTTATGACGATAACAACGTAGATAATGACGATAATAACGACGACATTAACGACGATGATTATGACAAAATAACGACGATATTAACGACGATAATTATGAGGATAATAAGGACGATAACAACGATGATAATGACGATATTAACGACGATATTAACGACGATAATAACGACGATATTAACGACGATAATAAAGACAATAAAAAGAAGATAATGACAATAATAACGACGATATTAAAGATAATATTTATGTCGATAACAACGTAGATAATGACGATAATAACGACGACATTAACGACGATGATTATGACAAAATAACGACGATATTAACGACGATAATTATGAGGATGATAAGGACGATAACAACGATGATAATGACGATATTAACGACGATAATAAAGACAATAAAAAGAAGATAATGACAATAATAACGACGATATTAAAGATAATATTTATGACGATAACAACGTAGATAATGACGATAATAACCACGACATTAACGACGATGATTATGACAAAATAACGACGATATTAACGACGATAATTATGAGGATGATAAGGACGATAACAACGATGATAATGACGATAATAACGACGACATTAGCGACGATAATAACGACGATATTAACGACGATAATAACGTCGATAAAAAGAAGATAATGACAATAATAACGACGATATTATCGATGATATTTATGACGATAACAACGTAGATAATGACGATAATAACGACGACATTAACGACGATGATTATGACAAAATAACGACGATATTAACGACGATAATTATGAGGATGATAAGGACGATAACAACGATGATAATGACGATATTAACGACGATATTAACGACGATAATAACGACGATATTAACGACGATAATAAAGACAATAAAAAAAAGATAATGACAATAATAACGACGATATTAACGATGATAATTATGACGATAACAACGAAGATAATGACGATAATAACGACGACATTATCGTCGATGATTATGACAAAATAACGACGATATTAACGACGATAATTATGAGGATGATAAGGACGATAACAACGATTATAATGACGATATTAACGACGATATTAACGACGATAATAACGACGTTAAAAACGACGATAAAAAGAAGATAATGACAATAATAACGACGATATTATCGATGATATTTATGACGATAACAACGTAGATAATGACGATAATAACGACGACATTAACGACGATGATTATGACAAAATAACGACGATATTAACGACGATAATTATGAGGAAAATAAGGACGATAACAACGATGATAATGACGATATTAACGACGATATTAACGACGATAATAACGACGATATTAACGACGATAATAAAGACAATAAAAAGAAGATAATGACAATAATAACGACGATATTAAAGATAATATTTATGACGATAACAACGTAGATAATGACGATAATAACGACGACATTAACGACGATGATTATGACAAAATAACGACGATATTAACGACGATAATTATGAGGATGATAAGGACGATAACAACGATGATAATGACGATAATAACGACGACATTAGCGACGATGTTTATGACAAAATAACGACGATATTAACGACGATAATTATGAGGATAATAAGGACGATAACAACGATTATAATGACGATATTAACGACGATATTAACGACGATAATAACGACGTTAAAAACGACGATAAAAAGAAGATAATGACAATAATAACGACGATATTATCGATGATATTTATGACGATAACAACGTAGATAATGACGATAATAACGACGACATTAACGACGATGATTATGACAAAATAACGACGATATTAACGACGATAATTATGAGGATAATAAGGACGATAACAACGATGATAATGACGATATTAACGACGATATTAACGACGATAATAACGACGATATTAACGACGATAACAAAGACAATAAAAAGAAGATAATGACAATAATAACGACGATATTAACGATAATATTTATGACGATAACAACGTAGATAATGACGATAATAACGACGACATTAACGACGATGATTATGACAAAATAACGACGATATTAACGACGATAATTATGAGGATGATAAGGACGATAACAACGATGATAATGACGATAATAACGACGACATTAACGACGATGATTGTGACAAAATAACGACGATATTAACGACGATAATTATGAGGATGATAAGGACGATAACAACGATTATAATGACGATATTAACGACGATATTAACGACGATAATAACGACGTTAAAAACGACGATAAAAAGAAGATAATGACAATAATAACGACGATATTATCGATGATATTTATGACGATAACAACGTAGATAATGACGATAATAACGACGACATTAACGACGATGATTATGACAAAATAACGACGATATTAACGACGATAATTATGAGGATGATAAGGATGATAACAACGATGATAATGACGATAATAACGACGACATTAACGACGATGTTTATGACAAAATAACGACGATATTAACGACGATAATTATGAGGATAATAAGGACGATAACAACGATTATAATGACGATATTAACGACGATATTAACGACGATAATAACGACGTTAAAAACGACGATAAAAAGATGATAATGACAATAATAACGACGATATTATCGATGATATTTATGACGATAACAACGTAGATAATGACGATAATAACGACGACATTAACGACGATGATTATGACAAAATAACGACGATATTAACGACGATAATTATGAGGATGATAAGGACGATAACAACGATGATAATGACGATATTAACGACGATATTAACGACGATAATAACGACGATATTAACGACGATAATAAAGACAATAAAAAGAAGATAATGACAATAATAACGACGATATTAAAGATAATATTTATGACGATAACAACGTAGATAATGACGATATTAACGACGACATTATCGTCGATGATTATGACAAAATAACGACGATATTAACGACGATAATTATGAGGATGATAAGGATGATAACAACGATGATAATGACGATAATAACGACGACATTAACGACGATGATTATGACAAAATAACGACGATATTAACGACGATAATTATGAGGATGATAAGGACGATAACAACGATGATAATGACGATAATAACGACGACATTAGCGACGATGTTTATGACAAAATAACGACGATATTAACGACGATAATTATGAGGATAATAAGGACGATAACAACGAAGATAATGACGATAATAACGACGACATTAACGACAATGATTATGACAAAATAACGACGATATTAACGACGATAATTATGAGGATGATAAGGACGATAACAACGATGATAATGACGATAATAACGACGACATTAGCGACGATGTTTATGACAAAATAACGACGATATTAAAGACGATAATAACGACGTTAATAACGACGATAAAAAGAAGATAATGACAATAATAACGACGATATTATCGATGATATTTATGACGATAACAACGATGATAATGACGATAATAACGACGACATTAACGACGATGATTATGACAAAATAACGACGATATTAACGACGATAATTATGAGGATGATAAGGACGATAACAACGATGATAATGACGATATTAACGACGATATTAACGACGATAATAACGACGTTAATAACGCCGATAAAAAGAAGATAATGACAATAATAACGACGATATTATCGATGATATTTATGACGATAACAACGTTGATAATGACGATAATAACGACGACATTAACGACGATGATTATGACAAAATAACGACGATATTAACGACGATAATTATGAGGATGATAAGGACGATAACAACGATGTTAATGACGATAATAACGACGACATTAACGACGATAATAACGTCGTTAATAACGACGATAAAAAGAAGATAATGACAATAATAACGACGATATTATCGATGATATTTATGACGATAACAACGTAGATAATGACGATAATAACGACGACATTAACGACGATGATTATGACAAAATAACGACGATATTAACGACGATAATTATGAGGATGATAAGGACGATAACAACGATGATAATGACGATATTAACGACGATATTAACGACGATAATAACGACGTTAATAACGACGATAAAAAGAAGATAATGACAATAATAACGACGATATTATCGATGATATTTATGACGATAACAACGTAGATAATGACGATAATAACGACGACATTAACGACGATGATTATGACAAAATAACGACGATATTAACGACGATAATTATGAGGATAATAAGGTCGATAACAACGATGATAATGACGATATTAACGACGATATTAACGACGATAATAACGACGATATTAACGACGATAATAAAGACAATAAAAAGAAGATAATGACAATAATAACGACGATATTAAAGATAATATTTATGTCGATAACAACGTAGATAATGACGATAATAACGACGACATTAACGACGATGATTATGACAAAATAACGACGATATTAACGACGATAATTATGAGGATGATAAGGACGATAACAACGATGATAATGACGATAATAACGACGACATTAGCGACGATGTTTATGACAAAATAACGACGATATTAACGACGATAACTATGAGGATAATAAGGACGATTACAACGATGATAATGACGATATTAACGACGATATTAACGACGATAATAACGACGTTAAAAACGACGATAAAAAGAAGATAATGACAATAATAACGACGATATTATCGATGATATTTATGACGATAACAACGTAGATAATGACGATAATAACGACGACATTAACGACGATGATTATGACAAAATAACGACGATATTAACGACGATAATTATGAGGATGATAAGGACGATAACAACGATGGTAATGACGATATTAACGACGATATTAACGACGATAATAACGACGTTAATAACGACGATAAAAAGAAGATAATGACAATAATAACGACGATATTATCGATGATATTTATGACGATAACAACGTAGATAATGACGATAATAACGACGACATTAACGACGATGATTATGACAAAATAACGACGATATTAACGACGATAATTATGAGGATAATAAGGACGATAACAACGATGATAATGACGATATTAACGACGATATTAACGACGATAATAACGACGATATTAACGACGATAATAAAGACAATAAAAAGAAGATAATGACAATAATAACGACGATATTAAAGATAATATTTATGTCGATAACAACGTAGATAATGACGATAATAACGACGACATTAACGACGATGATTATGACAAAATAACGACGATATTAACGACGATAATTATGAGGATGATAAGGACGATAACAACGATGATAATGACGATATTAACGACGATAATAAAGACAATAAAAAGAAGATAATGACAATAATAACGACGATATTAAAGATAATATTTATGACGATAACAACGTAGATAATGACGATAATAACGACGACATTAACGACGATGATTATGACAAAATAACGACGATATTAACGACGATAATTATGAGGATGATAAGGACGATAACAACGATGATAATGACGATAATAACGACGACATTAGCGACGATGTTTATGACAAAATAACGACGATATTAACGACGATAATTATGAGGATAATAAGGACGATAACAACGATAATAATGACGATATTAACGACGATATTAACGACGATAATAACGACGTTAAAAACGACGATAAAAAGAAGATAATGACAATAATAACGACGATATTATCGGTGATATTTATGACGATAACAACGTAGATAATGACGATAATAACGACGACATTAACGACGATGATTATGACAAAATAACGACGATATTAACGACGATAATTATGAGGATAATAAGGACGATAACAACGATGATAATGACGATATTAACGACGATATTAACGACGATAATAACGACGATATTAACGACGATAATAAAGACAATAAAAAGAAGATAATGACTATAATAACGACGATATTAACGATAATATTTATGACGATAACAACGTAGATAATGACGATAATAACGACGACATTAACGACGATGATTATGACAAAATAACGACGATATTAACGACGATAATTATGAGGATGATAAGGACGATAACAACGATGATAATGACGATAATAACGACGACATTAGCGACGATGTTTATGACAAAATAACGACGATATTAACGACGATAATTATGAGGATAATAAGGACGATAACAACGATTATAATGACGATATTAACGACGATATTAACGACGATAATAACGACGTTAAAAACGACGATAAAAAGAAGATAATGACAATAATAACGACGATATTATCGATGATATTTATGACGATAACAACGTAGATAATGACGATAATAACGACGACATTAACGACGATGATTATGACAAAATAACGACGATATTAACGACGATAATTATGAGGATAATAAGGACGATAACAACGATGATAATGACGATATTAACGACGATATTAACGACGATAATAACGACGATATTAACGACGATAATAAAGACAATAAAAAGAAGATAATGACTATAATAACGACGATATTAACGATAATATTTATGACGATAACAACGTAGATAATGACGATAATAACGACGACATTAACGACGATGATTATGACAAAATAACGACGATATTAACGACGATAATTATGAGGATAATAAGGACGATAACAACGATGATAATGACGATATTAACGACGATATTAACGACGATAATAACGACGATATTAACGACGATAATAAAGACAATAAAAAGAAGATAATGACAATAATAACGACGATATTAACGATAATATTTATGACGATAACAACGTAGATAATGACGATAATAACGACGACATTAACGACGATGATTATGACAAAAAAACGACGATATTAACGACGATATTAAAGATAATATTTATGTCGATAACAACGTAGATAATGACGATAATAACGACGACATTAACGACGATGATTATGACAAAATAACGACGATATTAACGACGATAATTATGAGGATGATAAGGACGATAACAACGATGATAATGACGATATTAACGACGATATTAACGACGATATTAACGACGATAATAACGACGTTAATAACGACGATAAAAAGAAGATAATGACAATAATAACGACGATATTATCGATGATATTTATGACGATAACAACGTAGATAATGACGATAATAACGACGACATTAACGACGATGATTATGACAAAATAACGACGATATTATCGACGATAATTATGAGGATAATAAGGACGATAACAACGATGATAATGACGATATTAACGACGATATTAACGACGATAATAACGACGATATTAACGACGATAATAAAGACAATAAAAAGAAGATAATGACAATAATAACGACGATATTAAAGATAATATTTATGTCGATAACAACGTAGATAATGACGATAATAACGACGACATTAACGACGATGATTATGACAAAATAACGACGATATTAACGACGATAATTATGAGGATGATAAGGACGATAACAACGATGATAATGACTATATTAACGACGATATTAACGACGATAATAACGACGTTAATAACGACGATAAAAAGAAGATAATGACAATAATAACGACGATATTATCGATGTTATTTATGACGATAACAACGTAGATAATGACGATAATAACGACGACATTAACGACGACGATTATGACAAAATAACGACGATATTAACGACGATAATTATGAGGATAATAAGGACGATAACAACGATGATAATGACGATATTAACGACGATATTAACGACGATAATAACGACGATATTAACGACGATAATAAAGACAATAAAAAGAAGATAATGACAATAATAACGACGATATTAAAGATAATATTTATGACGATAACAACGTAGATAATGACGATAATAACGACGACATTAACGACGATGATTATGACAAAATAACGACGATATTAACGACGATAATTATGAGGATGATAAGGACGATAACAACGATGTCAATGACGATATTAACGACGATATTAACGACGATAATAACGACGTTAATAACGACGATAAAAAGAAGATAATGACAATAATAACGACGATATTATCGATGTTATTTATGACGATAACAACGTAGATAATGACGATAATAACGACGACATTAACGACGACGATTATGACAAAATAACGACGATATTAACGACGATAATTATGAGGATAATAAGGACGATAACAACGATGATAATGACGATATTAACGACGATATTAACGACGATAATAACGACGATATTAACGACGATAATAAAGACAATAAAAAGAAGATAATGACAATAATAACGACGATATTAAAGATAATATTTATGACGATAACAACGTAGATAATGACGATAATAACGACGACATTAACGACGATGATTATGACAAAATAACGACGATATTAACGACGATAATTATGAGGATGATAAGGACGATAACAACGATGATAATGACGATAATAACGACGACATTAGCGACGATGTTTATGACAAAATAACGACGATATTAACGACGATAATTATGAGGATAATAAGGACGATAACAACGATTATAATGACGATATTAACGACGATAATAACGACGTTAAAAACGACGATAAAAAGAAGATAATGACAATCATAACGACGATATTATCGATGATATTTATGACGATAACAACGTAGATAATGACGATAATAACGACGACATTAACGACGATGATTATGACAAAATAACGACGATATTAACGACGATAATTATGAGGATGATAAGGACGATAACAACGATGATAATGACGATATTAACGACGATATTAACGACGATAATAACGACGATATTAACGACGATAATAAAGACAATAAAAAGAAGATAATGACAATAATAACGACGATATTATCGATGATATTTATGACGATAACAACGTAGATAATGACGATAATAACGACGACATTAACGACGATGATTATGATAAAATAACGACGATATTAACGACGATAATTATGAGGATGATAAGGACGATAACAACGATGATAATGACGATATTAACGACGATAATAACGACGTTAATAACGACGATAAAAAGAAGATAATGACAATAATAACGACGATATTATCGATGATATTTATGACGATAACAACGTAGATAATGACGAAAATAACGACGACATTAACGACGATGATTATGTCAAAATAACGACGATATTAACGACGATAATTATGAGGATGATAAGGACGATAACAACGATGATAATGACGATATTAACGACGACATTAACGACGATGATTGTGACAAAATAACGACGATATTAACGACGATAATTATGAGGATAATAAGGACGATAACAACGATGATAATAACGATATTAACGACGATAATAACGACGATATTAACGACGATAATAACGACGTTAATAACGACGATAAAAAGAAGATAATGACAATAATATCGACGATATTATCGATGATATTTATGACGATAACAACGTAGATAATGACGATAATAACGACGACATTAACGACGATGATTATGACAAAATAACGACGATATTATCGACGATAATTATGAGGATAATAAGGACGATAACAACGATGATAATGACGATATTAACGACGATATTAACGACGATAATAACGACGATATTAACGACGATAATAAAGACAATAAAAAGAAGATAATGACAATAATAACGACGATATTAAAGATAATATTTATGTCGATAACAACGTAGATAATGACGATAATAACGACGACATTAACGACGATGATTATGACAAAATAACGACGATATTAACGACGATAATTATGAGGATGATTAGGACGATAACAACGATGATAATGACGATATTAACGACGATATTAACGACGATATTAACGACGATAATAACGACGTTAATAACGACGATAAAAAGAAGATAATGACAATAATAACGACGATATTATCGATGATATTTATGACGATAACAACGTAGATAATGACGATAATAACGACGACATTAACGACGATGATTATGACAAAATAACGACGATATTATCGACGATAATTATGAGGATAATAAGGACGATAACAACGATGATAATGACGATATTAACGACGATATTAACGACGATAATAACGACGATATTAACGACGATAATAAAGACAATAAAAAGAAGATAATGACAATAATAACGACGATATTAAAGATAATATTTATGTCGATAACAACGTAGATAATGACGATAATAACGACGACATTAACGACGATGATTATGACAAAATAACGACGATATTAACGACGATAATTATGAGGATGATAAGGACGATAACAACGATGATAATGACGATAATAACGACGACATTAACGACGATGATTGTGACAAAATAACGACGATATTAACGACGATAATTATGAGGATAATAAGGACGATAACAACGATGATAATGACGATATTAACGACGATAATAACGACGATATTAACGACGATAATAACGTCGATAAAAAGAAGATAATGACAATAATAACGACGATATTAACGATGATAATTATGACGATAACAACGAAGATAATGACGATAATAACGACGACATTATCGTCGATGATTATGACAAAATAACGACGATATTAACGACGATAATTATGAGGATGATAAGGATGATAACAACGATGATAATGACGATAATAACGACGACATTAACGACGATGTTTATGACAAAATAACGACGATATTAACGACGATAATTATGAGGATAATAAGGACGATAACAACGATTATAATGACGATATTAACGACGATATTAACGACGATAATAACGACGTTAAAAACGACGATAAAAAGAAGATAATGACAATCATAACGACGATATTATCGATGATATTTATGACGATAACAACGTAGATAATGACGATAATAACGACGACATTAACGACGATGATTATGACAAAATAACGACGATATTAACGACGATAATTATGAGGATGATAAGGACGATAACAACGATGATAATGACGATATTAACGACGATATTAACGACGATAATAACGACGATATTAACGACGATAATAAAGACAATAAAAAGAAGATAATGACAATAATAACGACGATATTATCGATGATATTTATGACGATAACAACGTAGATAATGACGATAATAACGACGACATTAACGACGATGATTATGATAAAATAACGACGATATTAACGACGATAATTATGAGGATGATAAGGACGATAACAACGATGATAATGACGATATTAACGACGATAATAACGACGTTAATAACGACGATAAAAAGAAGATAATGACAATAATAACGACGATATTATCGATGATATTTATGACGATAACAACGTAGATAATGACGAAAATAACGACGACATTAACGACGATGATTATGTCAAAATAACGACGATATTAACGACGATAATTATGAGGATGATAAGGACGATAACAACGATGATAATGACGATATTAACGACGACATTAACGACGATGATTGTGACAAAATAACGACGATATTAACGACGATAATTATGAGGATAATAAGGACGATAACAACGATGATAATAACGATATTAACGACGATAATAACGACGATATTAACGACGATAATAACGACGTTAATAACGACGATAAAAAGAAGATAATGACAATAATAACGACGATATTATCGATGATATTTATGACGATAACAACGTAGATAATGACGATAATAACGACGACATTAACGACGATGATTATGACAAAATAACGACGATATTATCGACGATAATTATGAGGATAATAAGGACGATAACAACGATGATAATGACGATATTAACGACGATATTAACGACGATAATAACGACGATATTAACGACGATAATAAAGACAATAAAAAGAAGATAATGACAATAATAACGACGATATTAAAGATAATATTTATGTCGATAACAACGTAGATAATGACGATAATAACGACGACATTAACGACGATGATTATGACAAAATAACGACGATATTAACGACGATAATTATGAGGATGATAAGGACGATAACAACGATGATAATGACGATATTAACGACGATATTAACGACGATATTAACGACGATAATAACGACGTTAATAACGACGATAAAAAGAAGATAATGACAATAATAACGACGATATTATCGATGATATTTATGACGATAACAACGTAGATAATGACGATAATAACGACGACATTAACGACGATGATTATGACAAAATAACGACGATATTATCGACGATAATTATGAGGATAATAAGGACGATAACAACGATGATAATGACGATATTAACGACGATATTAACGACGATAATAACGACGATATTAACGACGATAATAAAGACAATAAAAAGAAGATAATGACAATAATAACGACGATATTAAAGATAATATTTATGTCGATAACAACGTAGATAATGACGATAATAACGACGACATTAACGACGATGATTATGACAAAATAACGACGATATTAACGACGATAATTATGAGGATGATAAGGACGATAACAACGATGATAATGACTATATTAACGACGATATTAACGACGATAATAACGACGTTAATAACGACGATAAAAAGAAGATAATGACAATAATAACGACGATATTATCGATGTTATTTATGACGATAACAACGTAGATAATGACGATAATAACGACGACATTAACGACGACGATTATGACAAAATAACGACGATATTAACGACGATAATTATGAGGATAATAAGGACGATAACAACGATGATAATGACGATATTAACGACGATATTAACGACGATAATAACGACGATATTAACGACGATAATAAAGACAATAAAAAGAAGATAATGACAATAATAACGACGATATTAAAGATAATATTTATGACGATAACAACGTAGATAATGACGATAATAACGACGACATTAACGACGATGATTATGACAAAATAACGACGATATTAACGACGATAATTATGAGGATGATAAGGACGATAACAACGATGTCAATGACGATATTAACGACGATATTAACGACGATAATAACGACGTTAATAACGACGATAAAAAGAAGATAATGACAATAATAACGACGATATTATCGATGTTATTTATGACGATAACAACGTAGATAATGACGATAATAACGACGACATTAACGACGACGATTATGACAAAATAACGACGATATTAACGACGATAATTATGAGGATAATAAGGACGATAACAACGATGATAATGACGATATTAACGACGATATTAACGACGATAATAACGACGATATTAACGACGATAATAAAGACAATAAAAAGAAGATAATGACAATAATAACGACGATATTAAAGATAATATTTATGACGATAACAACGTAGATAATGACGATAATAACGACGACATTAACGACGATGATTATGACAAAATAACGACGATATTAACGACGATAATTATGAGGATGATAAGGACGATAACAACGATGATAATGACGATAATAACGACGACATTAGCGACGATGTTTATGACAAAATAACGACGATATTAACGACGATAATTATGAGGATAATAAGGACGATAACAACGATTATAATGACGATATTAACGACGATAATAACGACGTTAAAAACGACGATAAAAAGAAGATAATGACAATCATAACGACGATATTATCGATGATATTTATGACGATAACAACGTAGATAATGACGATAATAACGACGACATTAACGACGATGATTATGACAAAATAACGACGATATTAACGACGATAATTATGAGGATGATAAGGACGATAACAACGATGATAATGACGATATTAACGACGATATTAACGACGATAATAACGACGATATTAACGACGATAATAAAGACAATAAAAAGAAGATAATGACAATAATAACGACGATATTATCGATGATATTTATGACGATAACAACGTAGATAATGACGATAATAACGACGACATTAACGACGATGATTATGATAAAATAACGACGATATTAACGACGATAATTATGAGGATGATAAGGACGATAACAACGATGATAATGACGATATTAACGACGATAATAACGACGTTAATAACGACGATAAAAAGAAGATAATGACAATAATAACGACGATATTATCGATGATATTTATGACGATAACAACGTAGATAATGACGAAAATAACGACGACATTAACGACGATGATTATGTCAAAATAACGACGATATTAACGACGATAATTATGAGGATGATAAGGACGATAACAACGATGATAATGACGATATTAACGACGACATTAACGACGATGATTGTGACAAAATAACGACGATATTAACGACGATAATTATGAGGATAATAAGGACGATAACAACGATGATAATAACGATATTAACGACGATAATAACGACGATATTAACGACGATAATAACGACGTTAATAACGACGATAAAAAGAAGATAATGACAATAATAACGACGATATTATCGATGATATTTATGACGATAACAACGAAGATAATGACGATAATAACGACGACATTAACGACGATGATTATGACAAAATAACGACGATATTATCGTCGTTAATTATGAGGATAATAAGGACGATAACAACGATGATAATGACGATATTAACGACGATATTAACGACGATAATAACGACGATATTAACGACGATAATAAAGACAATAAAAAGAAGATAATGACAATAATAACGACGATATTAAAGATAATATTTATGTCGATAACAACGTAGATAATGACGATAATAACGACGACATTAACGACGATGATTATGACAAAATAACGACGATATTAACGACGATAATTATGAGGATGATTAGGACGATAACAACGATGATAATGACGATATTAACGACGATATTAACGACGATATTAACGACGATAATAACGACGTTAATAACGACGATAAAAAGAAGATAATGACAATAATAACGACGATATTATCGATGATATTTATGACGATAACAACGTAGATAATGACGATAATAACGACGACATTAACGACGATGATTATGACAAAATAACGACGATATTATCGACGATAATTATGAGGATAATAAGGACGATAACAACGATGATAATGACGATATTAACGACGATATTAACGACGATAATAACGACGATATTAACGACGATAATAAAGACAATAAAAAGAAGATAATGACAATAATAACGACGATATTAAAGATAATATTTATGTCGATAACAACGTAGATAATGACGATAATAACGACGACATTAACGACGATGATTATGACAAAATAACGACGATATTAACGACGATAATTATGAGGATGATAAGGACGATAACAACGATGATAATGACGATATTAACGACGATATTAACGACGATAATAACGACGTTAATAACGACGATAAAAAGAAGATAATGACAATAATAACGACGATATTATCGATGTTATTTATGACGATAACAACGTAGATAATGACGATAATAACGACGACATTAACGACGACGATTATGACAAAATAACGACGATATTAACGACGATAATTATGAGGATAATAAGGACGATAACAACGATGATAATGACGATATTAACGACGATATTAACGACGATAATAACGACGATATTAACGACGATAATAAAGACAATAAAAAGAAGATAATGACAATAATAACGACGATATTAAAGATAATATTTATGACGATAACAACGTAGATAATGACGATAATAACGACGACATTAACGACGATGATTATGACAAAATAACGACGATATTAACGACGATAATTATGAGGATGATAAGGACGATAACAACGATGTCAATGACGATATTAACGACGATATTAACGACGATAATAACGACGTTAATAACGACGATAAAAAGAAGATAATGACAATAATAACGACGATATTATCGATGTTATTTATGACGATAACAACGTAGATAATGACGATAATAACGACGACATTAACGACGACGATTATGACAAAATAACGACGATATTAACGACGATAATTATGAGGATAATAAGGACGATAACAACGATGATAATGACGATATTAACGACGATATTAACGACGATAATAACGACGATATTAACGACGATAATAAAGACAATAAAAAGAAGATAATGACAATAATAACGACGATATTAAAGATAATATTTATGACGATAACAACGTAGATAATGACGATAATAACGACGACATTAACGACGATGATTATGACAAAATAACGACGATATTAACGACGATAATTATGAGGATGATAAGGACGATAACAACGATGATAATGACGATAATAACGACGACATTAGCGACGATGTTTATGACAAAATAACGACGATATTAACGACGATAATTATGAGGATAATAAGGACGATAACAACGATTATAATGACGATATTAACGACGATATTAACGACGATAATAACGACGTTAAAAACGACGATAAAAAGAAGATAATGACAATAATAACGACGATATTATCGATGATATTTATGACGATAACAACGTAGATAATGACGATAATAACGACGACATTAACGACGATGATTATGACAAAATAACGACGATATTAACGACGATAATTATGAGGATGATAAGGACGATAACAACGATGATAATGACGATATTAACGACGATATTAACGACGATAATAACGACGTTAATAACGACGATAAAAAGAAGATAATGACAATAATAACGACGATATTATCGATGATATTTATGACGATAACAACGTAGATAATGACGATAATAACAACGACATTAACGACGATGATTATGACAAAATAACGACGATATTAACGACGATAATTATGAGGATGATAGGTCGATAACAACGATGATAATGACGATAATAACGACGACATTAACGACGATGTTTGTGACAAAATAACGACGATATTAACGACGATAATTATGAGGATGATAAGGACGATAACAACGATTATAATGACGATATTAACGACGATATTAACGACGATAATAACGACGTTAAAAACGACGATAAAAAGAAGATAATGACAATAATAACGACGATATTATCGATGATATTTATGACGATAACAACGTAGATAATGACGATAATAACGACGACATTAACGACGATGATTATGACAAAATAACGACGATATTAACGACGATAATTATGAGGATGATAAGGATGATAACAACGATGATAATGACGATAATAACGACGACATTAACGACGATGTTTATGACAAAATAACGACGATATTAACGACGATAATTATGAGGATAATAAGGACGATAACAACGATTATAATGACGATATTAACGACGATATTAACGACGATAATAACGACGTTAAAAACGACGATAAAAAGAAGATAATGACAATAATAACGACGATATTATCGATGATATTTATGACGATAACAACGTAGATAATGACGATAATAACGACGACATTAACGACGATGATTATGACAAAATAACGACGATATTAACGACGATAATTATGAGGATGATAAGGACGATAACAACGATGATAATGACGATATTAACGACGATATTAACGACGATAATAACGACGTTAATAACGACGATAAAAAGAAGATAATGACAATAATAACGACGATATTATCGATGATATTTATGACGATAACAACGTAGATAATGACGATAATAACGACGACATTAACGACGATGATTATGACAAAATAACGACGATATTAACGACGATAATTATGAGGATAATAAGGACGATAACAACGATGATAATGACGATATTAACGACGATATTAACGACGATCATAACGACGATATTAACGACGATAATAAAGACAATAAAAAGAAGATAATGACAATAATAACGACGATATTAACGATAATATTTATGACGATAACAACGTAGATAATGACGATAATAACGACGACATTAACGACGATGATTATGACAAAATAACGACGATATTAACGACGATAATTATGAGGATGATAAGGACGATAACAACGATGATAATGACGATAATAACGACGACATTAACGACGATGATTGTGACAAAATAACGACGATATTAACGACGATAATTATGAGGATAATAAGGACGATAACAACGATGATAATGACGATATTAACGACGATAATAACGACGATATTAACGACGATAATAACGTCGATAAAAAGAAGATAATGACAATAATAACGACGATATTAACGATGATAATTATGACGATAACAACGAAGATAATGACGATAATAACGACGACATTATCGTCGATGATTATGACAAAATAACGACGATATTAACGACGATAATTATGAGGATGATAAGGATGATAACAACGATGATAATGACGATAATAACGACGACATTAACGACGATGTTTATGACAAAATAACGACGATATTAACGACGATAATTATGAGGATAATAAGGACGATAACAACGATTATAATGACGATATTAACGACGATATTAACGACGATAATAACGACGTTAAAAACGACGATAAAAAGAAGATAATGACAATAATAACGACGATATTATCGATGATATTTATGACGATAACAACGTAGATAATGACGATAATAACGACGACATTAACGACGATGATTATGACAAGATAACGACGATATTAACGACGATAATTATGAGGATGATAAGGACGATAACAACGATGATAATGACGATATTAACGACGATATTAACGACGATCATAACGACGATATTAACGACGATAATAAAGACAATAAAAAGAAGATAATGACAATAATAACGACGATATTATCGATGATATTTATGACGATAACAACGTAGATAATGACGATAATAACGACGACATTAACGACGATGATTATGACAAAATAACGACGATATTAACGACGATAATTTATGAGGATGATAAGGACGATAACAACGATGATAATGACGATATTAACGACGACATTAACGACGATGATTGTGACAAAATAACGACGATATTAACGACGATAATTATGAGGATAATAAGGACGATAACAACGATGATAATAACGATATTAACGACGATAATAACGACGATATTAACGACGATAATAACAACGTTAATAACGACGATAAAAAGAAGATAATGACAATAATAACGACGATATTATCGATGATATTTATGACGATAACGACGTAGATAATGACGATAATAACGACGACATTAACGACGATGATTATGACAAAATAACGACGATATTATCGACGATAATTATGAGGATAATAAGGACGATAACAACGATGATAATGACGATATTAACGACGATATTAACGACGATAATAACGACGATATTAACGACGATAATAAAGACAATAAAAAGAAGATAATGACAATAATAACGACGATATTAAAGATAATATTTATGACGATAACAACGTAGATAATGACGATAATAACGACGACATTAACGACGATGATTATGACAAAATAACGACGATATTAACGACGATAATTATGAGGATGATAAGGACGATAACAACGATGATAATGACGATAATAACGACGACATTAGCGACGATGTTTATGACAAAATAACGACGATATTAACGACGATAATTATGAGGATAATAAGGACGATAACAACGATTATAATGACGATATTAACGACGATATTAACGACGATAATAACGACGTTAAAAACGACGATAAAAAGAAGATAATGACAATAATAACGACGATATTATCGATGATATTTATGACGATAACAACGTAGATAATGACGATAATAACGACGACATTAACGACGATGATTATGACAAAATAACGACGATATTAACGACGATAATTATGAGGATGATAAGGACGATAACAACGATGATAATGACGATATTAACGACGATATTAACGACGATAATAACGACGTTAATAACGACGATAAAAAGAAGATAATGACAATAATAACGACGATATTATCGATGATATTTATGACGATAACAACGTAGATAATGACGATAATAACGACGACATTAACGACGATGATTATGACAAAATAACGACGATATTAACGACGATAATTATGAGGATAATAAGGACGATAACAACGATGATAATGACGATATTAACGACGATATTAACGACGATAATAACGACGATATTAACGACGATAATAAAGACAATAAAAAGAAGATAATGACAATAATAACGACGATATTAACGATAATATTTATGACGATAACAACGTAGATAATGACGATAATAACGACGACATTAACGACGATGATTATGACAAAATAACGACGATATTAACGACGATAATTATGAGGATGATAAGGACGATAACAACGATGATAATGACGATAATAACGACGACATTAACGACGATGATTGTGACAAAATAACGACGATATTAACGACGATAATTATGAGGATGATAAGGACGATAACAACGATTATAATGACGATATTAACGACGATATTAACGACGATAATAACGACGTTAAAAACGACGATAAAAAGAAGATAATGACAATAATAACGACGATATTATCGATGATATTTATGACGATAACAACGTAGATAATGACGATAATAACGACGACATTAACGACGATGATTATGACAAAATAACGACGATATTAACGACGATAATTATGAGGATGATAAGGATGATAACAACGATGATAATGACGATAATAACGACGACATTAACGACGATGTTTATGACAAAATAACGACGATATTAACGACGATAATTATGAGGATAATAAGGACGATAACAACGATTATAATGACGATATTAACGACGATATTAACGACGATAATAACGACGTTAAAAACGACGATAAAAAGAAGATAATGACAATAATAACGACGATATTATCGATGATATTTATGACGATAACAACGTAGATAATGACGATAATAACGACGACATTAACGACGATGATTATGACAAAATAACGACGATATTAACGACGATAATTATGAGGATGATAAGGACGATAACAACGATGATAATGACGATATTAACGACGATATTAACGACGATAATAACGACGATATTAACGACGATAATAAAGACAATAAAAAGAAGATAATGACAATAATAACGACGATATTAAAGATAATATTTATGAGGATAACAACGTAGATAATGACGATATTAACGACGACATTATCGTCGATGATTATGACAAAATAACGACGATATTAACGACGATAATTATGAGGATGATAAGGATGATAACAACGTAGATAATGACGATAATAACGACGACATTAACGACGATGATTATGACAAAATAACGACGATATTAACGACGATAATTATGAGGATGATAAGGACGATAACAACGATGATAATGACGATATTAACGACGATATTAACGACGATAATAACGACGATATTAACGACGATAATAAAGACAATAAAAAGAAGATAATGACAATAATAACGACGATATTAAAGATAATATTTATGACGATAACAACGTAGATAATGACGATATTAACGACGACATTATCGTCGATGATTATGACAAAATAACGACGATATTAACGACGATAATTATGAGGATGATAAGGATGATAACAACGATGATAATGACGATAATAACGACGACATTAACGACGATGATTATGACAAAATAACGACGATATTAACGACGATAATTATGAGGATGATAAGGACGATAACAACGATGATAATGACGATAATAACGACGACATTAGCGACGATGTTTATGACAAAATAACGACGATATTAACGACGATAATTATGAGGATAATAAGGACGATCACAACGAAGATAATGACGATTATAACGACGACATTAACGACAATGATTATGACAAAATAACGACGATATTAACGACGATAATTATGAGGATTATAAGGACGATAACAACGATGATAATGACGATAATAACGACGACATTAGCGACGATGTTTATGACAAAATAACGACGATATTAACGACGATAACTATGAGGATAATAAGGACGATTACAACGATGATAATGACGATATTAACGACGATATTAACGACGATAATAACGACGTTAATAACGACGATAAAAAGAAGATAATGACAATAATAACGACGATATTATCGATGATATTTATGAGGATGATAAGGACGATAACAACGATGATAATGACGATATTAACGACGATATTAACGACGATAATAACGACGTTAAAAACGACGATAAAAAGAAGATAATGACAATAATAACGACGATATTATCGATGATATTTATGACGATAACAACGTAGATAATGACGATAATAACGACGACATTAACGACGATGATTATGACAAAATAACGACGATATTAACGACGATAATTATGAGGATGATAAGGACGATAACAACGATGATAATGACGATAATAACGACGACATTAACGACGATAATAACGACGTTAATAACGACGATAAAAAGAAGATAATGACAATAATAACGACGATATTATCGATGATATTTATGACGATAACAACGTAGATAATGACGATAATAACGACGACATTAACGACGATGATTATGACAAAATAACGACGATATTAACGACGATAATTATGAGGATGATAAGGACGATAACAACGATGATAATGACGATATTAACGACGATATTAACGACGATAATAACGACGTTAATAACGACGATAAAAAGAAGATAATGACAATAATAACGACGATATTATCGATGATATTTATGACGATAACAACGTAGATAATGACGATAATAACGACGACATTAACGACGATGATTATGACAAAATAACGACGATATTAACGACGATAATTATGAGGATAATAAGGACGATAACAACGATGATAATGACGATATTAACGACGATATTAACGACGATAATAACGACGATATTAACGACGATAATAAAGACAATAAAAAGAAGATAATGACAATAATAACGACGATATTAAAGATAATATTTATGTCGATAACAACGTAGATAATGACGATAATAACGACGACATTAACGACGATGATTATGACAAAATAACGACGATATTAACGACGATAATTATGAGGATGATAAGGACGATAACAACGATGATAATGACGATAATAACGACGACATTAGCGACGATGTTTATGACAAAATAACGACGATATTAACGACGATAATTATGAGGATAATAAGGACGATCACAACGAAGATAATGACGATTATAACGACGACATTAACGACAATGATTATGACAAAATAACGACGATATTAACGACGATAATTATGAGGATGATAAGGACGATAACAACGATGATAATGACGATAATAACGACGACATTAGCGACGATGTTTATGACAAAATAACGACGATATTAACGACGATAACTATGAGGATAATAAGGACGATTACAACGATGATAATGACGATATTAACGACGATATTAACGACGATAATAACGACGTTAATAACGACGATAAAAAGAAGATAATGACAATAATAACGACGATATTATCGATGATATTTATGACGATAACAACGATGATAATGACGATAATAACGACGACATTAACGACGATGATTATGACAAAATAACGACGATATTAACTACGATAATTATGAGGATGATAAGGACGATAACAACGATGATAATGACGATATTAACGACGATATTAACGACGATAATAACGACGTTAATAACGACGATAAAAAGAAGATAATGACAATAATAACGACGATATTATCGATGATATTTATGACGATAACAACGTAGATAATGACGATAATAACGACGACATTAACGACGATGATTATGACAAAATAACGACGATATTAACGACGATAATTATGAGGATGATAAGGACGATAACAACGATGATAATGACGATATTAACGACGATATTAACGACGATAATAACGACGTTAATAACGACGATAAAAAGAAGATAATGACAATAATAACGACGATATTATCGATGATATTTATGACGATAACAACGTAGATAATGACGATAATAACGACGACATTAACGACGATGATTATGACAAAATAACGACGATATTAACGACGATAATTATGAGGATAATAAGGACGATAACAACGATGATAATGACGATATTAACGACGATATTAACGACGATAATAACGACGATATTAACGACGATAATAAAGACAATAAAAAGAAGATAATGACAATAATAACGACGATATTAACGATAATATTTATGACGATAACAACGTAGATAATGACGATAATAACGACGACATTAACGACGATGATTATGACAAAATAACGACGATATTAACGACGATAATTATGAGGATGATAAGGACGATAACAACGATGATAATGACGATAATAACGACGACATTAACGACGATGATTGTGACAAAATAACGACGATATTAACGACGATAATTATGAGGATGATAAGGACGATAACAACGATTATAATGACGATATTAACGACGATATTAACGACGATAATAACGACGTTAAAAACGACGATAAAAAGAAGATAATGACAATAATAACGACGATATTATCGATGATATTTATGACGATAACAACGTAGATAATGACGATAATAACGACGACATTAACGACGATGATTATGACAAAATAACGACGATATTAACGACGATAATTATGAGGATGATAAGGATGATAACAACGATGATAATGACGATAATAACGACGACATTAACGACGATGTTTATGACAAAATAACGACGATATTAACGACGATAATTATGAGGATAATAAGGACGATAACAACGATTATAATGACGATATTAACGACGATATTAACGACGATAATAACGACGTTAAAAACGACGATAAAAAGAAGATAATGACAATAATAACGACGATATTATCGATGATATTTATGACGATAACAACGTAGATAATGACGATAATAACGACGACATTAACGACGATGATTATGACAAAATAACGACGATATTAACGACGATAATTATGAGGATGATAAGGACGATAACAACGATGATAATGACGATATTAACGACGATATTAACGACGATAATAACGACGATATTAACGACGATAATAAAGACAATAAAAAGAAGATAATGACAATAATAACGACGATATTAAAGATAATATTTATGACGATAACAACGTAGATAATGACGATATTAACGACGACATTATCGTCGATGATTATGACAAAATAACGACGATATTAACGACGATAATTATGAGGATGATAAGGATGATAACAACGTAGATAATGACGATAATAACGACGACATTAACGACGATGATTATGACAAAATAACGACGATATTAACGACGATAATTATGAGGATGATAAGGACGATAACAACGATGATAATGACGATATTAACGACGATATTAACGACGATAATAACGACGATATTAACGACGATAATAAAGACAATAAAAAGAAGATAATGACAATAATAACGACGATATTAAAGATAATATTTATGACGATAACAACGTAGATAATGACGATATTAACGACGACATTATCGTCGATGATTATGACAAAATAACGACGATATTAACGACGATAATTATGAGGATGATAAGGACGATAACAACGATGATAATGACGATAATAACGACGACATTAACGACGATGATTATGACAAAATAACGACGATATTAACGACGATAATTATGAGGATGATAAGGACGATAACAACGATGATAATGACGATAATAACGACGACATTAGCGACGATGTTTATGACAAAATAACGACGATATTAACGACGATAATTATGAGGATAATAAGGACGATCACAACGAAGATAATGACGATTATAACGACGACATTAACGACAATGATTATGACAAAATAACGACGATATTAACGACGATAATTATGAGGATTATAAGGACGATAACAACGATGATAATGACGATAATAACGACGACATTAGCGACGATGTTTATGACAAAATAACGACGATATTAACGACGATAACTATGAGGATAATAAGGACGATTACAACGATGATAATGACGATATTAACGACGATATTAACGACGATAATAACGACGTTAATAACGACGATAAAAAGAAGATAATGACAATAATAACGACGATATTATCGATGATATTTATGACGATAACAACGATGATAATGACGATAATAACGACGACATTAACGACGATGATTTTGACAAAATAACGACGATATTAACGACGATAATTATGAGGATGATAAGGACGATAACAACGATTATAATGACGATATTAACGACGATATTAACGACGATAATAACGACGTTAAAAACGACGATAAAAAGAAGATAATGACAATAATAACGACGATATTATCGATGATATTTATGACGATAACAACGTAGATAATGACGATAATAACGACGACATTAACGACGATGATTATGACAAAATAACGACGATATTAACGACGATAATTATGAGGATGATAAGGACGATAACAACGATGATAATGACGATATTAACGACGATATTAACGACGATAATAACGACGTTAATAACGACGATAAAAAGAAGATAATGACAATAATAACGACGATATTATCGATGATATTTATGACGATAACAACGTAGATAATGACGATAATAACGACGACATTAACGACGATGATTATGACAAAATAACGACGATATTAACGACGATAATTATGAGGATAATAAGGACGATAACAACGATGATAATGACGATATTAACGACGATATTAACGACGATAATAACGACGATATTAACGACGATAATAAAGACAATAAAAAGAAGATAATGACAATAATAACGACGATATTAAAGATAATATTTATGTCGATAACAACGTAGATAATGACGATAATAACGACGACATTAACGACGATGATTATGACAAAATAACGACGATATTAACGACGATAATTATGAGGATGATAAGGACGATAACAACGATGATAATGACGATAATAACGACGACATTAGCGACGATGTTTATGACAAAATAACGACGATATTAACGACGATAATTATGAGGATAATAAGGACGATCACAACGAAGATAATGACGATTATAACGACGACATTAACGACAATGATTATGACAAAATAACGACGATATTAACGACGATAATTATGAGGATGATAAGGACGATAACAACGATGATAATGACGATAATAACGACGACATTAGCGACGATGTTTATGACAAAATAACGACGATATTAACGACGATAACTATGAGGATAATAAGGACGATTACAACGATGATAATGACGATATTAACGACGATATTAACGACGATAATAACGACGGTAATAACGACGATAAAAAGAAGATAATGACAATAATAACGACGATATTATCGATGATATTTATGACGATAACAACGATGATAATGACGATAATAACGACGACATTAACGACGATGATTATGACAAAATAACGACGATATTAACGACGATAATTATGAGGATGATAAGGACGATAACAACGATGATAATGACGATATTAACGACGATATTAACGACGATAATAACGACGTTAATAACGACGATAAAAAGAAGATAATGAAAATAATAACGACGATATTATCGATGATATTTATGACGATAACAACGTAGATAATGACGATAATAACGACGACATTAACGACGATGATTATGACAAAATAACGACGATATTAACGACGATAATTATGAGGATGATAAGGACGATAACAACGATGATAATGACGATAATAACGACGACATTAACGACGATAATAACGACGTTAATAACGACGATAAAAAGAAGATAATGACAATAATAACGACGATATTATCGATGATATTTATGACGATAACAACGTAGATAATGACGATAATAACGACGACATTAACGACGATGATTATGACAAAATAACGACGATATTAACGACGATAATTATGAGGATGATAAGGACGATAACAACGATGATAATGACGATATTAACGACGATATTAACGACGATAATAACGACGTTAATAACGACGATAAAAAGAAGATAATGACAATAATAACGACGATATTATCGATGATATTTATGACGATAACAACGTAGATAATGACGATAATAACGACGACATTAACGACGATGATTATGACAAAATAACGACGATATTAACGACGATAATTATGAGGATAATAAGGATGATAACAACGATGATAATGACGATATTAACGACGATATTAACGACGATAATAACGACGATATTAACGACGATAATAAAGACAATAAAAAGAAGATAATGACAATAATAACGACGATATTAAAGATAATATTTATGTCGATAACAACGTAGATAATGACGATAATAACGACGACATTAACGACGATGATTATGACAAAATAACGACGATATTAACGACGATAATTATGAGGATGATAAGGACGATAACAACGATGATAATGACGATAATAACGACGACATTAGCGACGATGTTTATGACAAAATAACGACGATATTAACGACGATAACTATGAGGATAATAAGGACGATTACAACGATGATAATGACGATATTAACGACGATATTAACGACGATAATAACGACGTTAATAACGACGATAAAAAGAAGATAATGACAATAATAACGACGATATTATCGATGATATTTATGACGATAACAACGATGATAATGACGATAATAACGACGACATTAACGACGATGATTATGACAAAATAACGACGATATTAACGACGATAATTATGAGGATGATAAGGACGATAACAACGATGATAATGACGATATTAACGACGATATTAACGACGATAATAACGACGTTAATAACGACGATAAAAAGAAGATAATGACAATAATAACGACGATATTATCGATGATATTTATGACGATAACAACGTAGATAATGACGATAATAACGACGACATTAACGACGATGATTATGACAAAATAACGACGATATTAACGACGATAATTATGAGGATGATAAGGACGATAACAACGATGATAATGACGATATTAACGACGATAATAACGACGTTAATAACGACGATAAAAAGAAGATAATGACAATAATAACGACGATATTATCGATGATATTTATGACCATAACAACGTAGATAATGACGATAATAACGACGACATTAACGACGATAATTATGACAAAATAACGACGATATTAACGACGATAATTATGAGGATAATAAGGACGATAACAACGATGATAATGACGATATTAACGACGATATTAACGACGATAATAACGACGATATTAACGACGATAATAAAGACAATAAAAAGAAGATAATGACAATAATAACGACGATATTAACGATAATATTTATGACGATAACAACGTAGATAATGACGATAATAACGACGACATTAACGACGATGATTATGACAAAATAACGACGATATTAACGACGATAATTATGAGGATGATAGGACGATAACAACGATGATAATGACGATAATAACGACGACATTAACGACGATGATTGTGACAAAATAACGACGATATTAACGACGATAATTATGAGGATAATAAGGACGATAACAACGATGATAATGACGATATTAACGACGATAATAACGACGATATTAACGACGATAATAACGTCGATAAAAAGAAGATAATGACAATAATAACGACGATATTAACGATGATAATTATGACGATAACAACGAAGATAATGACGATAATAACGACGACATTATCGTCGATGATTATGACAAAATAACGACGATATTAACGACGATAATTATGAGGATGATAAGGATGATAACAACGATGATAATGACGATAATAACGACGACATTAACGACGATGATTATGACAAAATAACGACGATATTAACGACGATAATTATGAGGATGATAAGGACGATAACAACGATGATAATGACGATATTAACGACGATATTAACGACGATAATAACGACGATATTAACGACGATAATAAAGACAATAAAAAGAAGATAATGACAATAATAACGACGATATTATCGATGATATTTATGACGATAACAACGTAGATAATGACGATAATAACGACGACATTAACGACGATGATTATGACAAAATAACGACGATATTAACGACGATATTTATGAGGATGATAAGGACGATAACAACGATGATAATGACGATATTAACGACGATAATAACGACGTTAATAACGACGATAAAAAGAAGATAATGACAATAATAACGACGATATTATCGATGATATTTATGACGATAACAACGTAGATAATGACGAAAATAACGACGACATTAACGACGATGATTATGTCAAAATAACGACGATATTAACGACGATAATTATGAGGATGATAAGGACGATAACAACGATGATAATGACGATATTAACGACGACATTAACGACGATGATTGTGACAAATAACGACGATATTAACGACGATAATTATGAGGATAATAAGGACGATAACAACGATGATAATAACGATATTAACGACGATAATAACGACGATATTAACGACGATAATAACGACGTTAATAACGACGATAAAAAGAAGATAATGACAATAATAACGACGATATTATCGATGATATTTATGACGATAACAACGTAGATAATGACGATAATAACGACAACATTAACGACGATGATTATGACAAAATAACGACGATATTATCGACGATAATTATGAGGATAATAAGGACGATAACAACGATGATAATGACGATATTAACGACGATAATAACGACGTTAATAACGACGATAAAAAGAAGATAATGACAATAATAACGACGATATTATCGATGATATTTATGACGATAACAACGTAGATAATGACGATAATAACGACGACATTAACGACGATGATTATGACAAAATAACGACGATATTAACGACGATAATTATGAGGATAATAAGGACGATAACAACGATGATAATGACGATATTAACGACGATATTAACGACGATAATAACGACGATATTAACGACGATAATAAAGACAATAAAAAGAAGATAATGACAATAATAACGACGATATTAAAGATAATATTTATGTCGATAACAACGTAGATAATGACGATAATAACGACGACATTAACGACGATGATTATGACAAAATAACGACGATATTAACGACGATAATTATGAGGATGATAAGGACGATAACAACGATGATAATGACGATATTAACGACGATATTAACGACGATAATAACGACGTTAATAACGACGATTAAAAGAAGATAATGACAATAATAACGACGATATTATCGATGTTATTTATGACGATAACAACGTAGATAATGACGATAATAACGACGACATTAACGACGACGATTATGACAAAATAACGACGATATTAACGACGATAATTATGAGGATAATAAGGACGATAACAACGATGATAATGAGGATATTAACGACGATATTAACGACGATAATAACGACGATATTAATGACGATAATAAAGACAATAAAAAGAAGATAATGACAATAATAACGACGATATTAAAGATAATATTTATGACGATAACAACGTAGATAATGACGATAATAACGACGACATTAACGACGATGATTATGACAAAATAACGACGATATTAACGACGATAATTATGAGGATAATAAGGACGATAACAACGATTATAATGACGATATTAACGACGATAATAACGACGATATTAACGACGATAATAAAGACAATAAAAAGAAGATAATGACAATAATAACGACGATATTAACGATAATATTTATGACGATAACAACGTAGATAATGACGATAATAACGACGACATTAACGACGATGATTATGACAAAATAACGACGATATTAACGACGATAATTATGAGGATGATAAGGACGATAACAACGATGATAATGACGATAATAACGACGACATTAACGACGATGATTGTGACAAAATAACGACGATATTAACGACGATAATTATGAGGATAATAAGGACGATAACAACGATGATAATGACGATATTAACGACGATAATAACGACGATATTAACGACGATAATAACGTCGATAAAAAGAAGATAATGACAAAAATAACGACGATATTAACGATGATAATTATGACGATAACAACGAAGATAATGACGATAATAACGACGACATTATCGTCGATGATTATGACAAAATAACGACGATATTAACGACGATAATTATGAGGATGATAAGGATGATAACAACGATGATAATGACGATATTAACGACGATAATAACGACGTTAATAACGACGATAAAAAGAAGATAATGACAATAATAACGACGATATTATCGATGATATTTATGACGATAACAACGTAGATAATGACGATAATAACGACGACATTAACGACGATGATTATGACAAAATAACGACGATATTAACGACGATAATTATGAGGATAATAAGGACGATAACAACGATGATAATGACGATATTAACGACGATATTAACGACGATAATAACGACGATATTAACGACGATAATAAAGACAATAATAAGAAGATAATGACAATAATAACGACGATATTAAAGATAATATTTATGTCGATAACAACGTAGATAATGACGATAATAACGACGACATTAACGACGATGATTATGACAAAATAACGACGATATTAACGACGATAATTATGAGGATGATAAGGACGATAACAACGATGATAATGACGATAATAACGACGACATTAGCGACGATGTTTATGACAAAATAACGACGATATTAACGACGATAACTATGAGGATAATAAGGACGATTACAACGATGATAATGACGATATTAACGACGATATTAACGACGATAATAACGACGTTAATAACGACGATAAAAAGAAGATAATGACAATAATAACGACGATATTATCGATGATATTTATGACGATAACAACGATGATAATGACGATAATAACGACGACATTAACGACGATGATTATGACAAAATAACGACGATATTAACGACGATAATTATGAGGATGATAAGGACGATAACAACGATGATAATGACGATATTAACGACGATATTAACGACGATAATAACGACGTTAATAACGACGATAAAAAGAAGATAATGACAATAATAACGACGATATTATCGATGATATTTATGACGATAACAACGATGATAATGACGATAATAACGACGACATTAACGACGATGATTATGACAAAATAACGACGATATTAACGACGATAATTATGAGGATGATAAGGACGATAACAACGATGATAATGACGATAATAACGACGACATTAACGACGATAATAACGACGTTAATAACGACGATAAAAAGAAGATAATGACAATAATAACGACGATATTATCGATGATATTTATGACCATAACAACGTAGATAATGACGATAATAACGACGACATTAACGACGATGATTATGACAAAATAACGACGATATTAACGACGATAATTATGAGGATGATAAGGACGATAACAACGATGATAATGACGATATTAACGACGATATTAACGACGATAATAACGACGTTAATAAAGACGATAAAAAGAAGATAATGACAATAATAACGACGATATTATCGATGATATTTATGACGATAACAACGTAGATAATGACGATAATAACGACGACATTAACGACGATGATTATGACAAAATAACGACGATATTAACGACGATAATTATGAGGATAATAAGGACGATAACAATGATGATAATGACGATATTAACGACGATAATAACGACGATACTAACGACGATAATAACGACGTTAATAACGACGATAAAAAGAAGATAATGACAATAATAACGACGATATTATCGATGATATTTATGACGATAACAACGTAGATAATGACGATAATAACGACGACATTAACGACGATGATTATGACAAAATAACGACGATATTAACGACGATAATTATGAGGATGATAAGGACGATAACAACGATGATAATGACGATAATAACGACGACATTAGCGACGATGTTTATGACAAAATAACGACGATATTAACGACGATAACTATGAGGATAATAAGGACGATTACAACGATGATAATGACGATATTAACGACGATATTAACGACGATAATAACGACGTTAATAACGACGATAAAAAGAAGATAATGACAATAATAACGACGATATTATCGATGATATTTATGACGATAACAACGATGATAATGACGATAATAACGACGACATTAACGACGATGATTATGACAAAATAACGACGATATTAACGACGATAATTATGAGGATGATAAGGACGATAACAACGATGATAATGACGATAATAACGACGACATTAACGACGATGATTGTGACAAAATAACGACGATATTAACGACGATAATTATGAGGATAATAAGGACGATAACAACGATGATAATGACGATATTAACGACGATAATAACGACGATATTAACGACGATAATAACGTCGATAAAAAGAAGATAATGACAAAAATAACGACGATATTAACGATGATAATTATGACGATAACAACGAAGATAATGACGATAATAACGACGACATTATCGTCGATGATTATGACAAAATAACGACGATATTAACGACGATAATTATGAGGATGATAAGGATGATAACAACGATGATAATGACGATATTAACGACGATAATAACGACGTTAATAACGACGATAAAAAGAAGATAATGACAATAATAACGACGATATTATCGATGATATTTATGACGATAACAACGTAGATAATGACGATAATAACGACGACATTAACGACGATGATTATGACAAAATAACGACGATATTAACGACGATAATTATGAGGATAATAAGGACGATAACAACGATGATAATGACGATATTAACGACGATATTAACGACGATAATAACGACGATATTAACGACGATAATAAAGACAATAATAAGAAGATAATGACAATAATAACGACGATATTAAAGATAATATTTATGTCGATAACAACGTAGATAATGACGATAATAACGACGACATTAACGACGATGATTATGACAAAATAACGACGATATTAACGACGATAATTATGAGGATGATAAGGACGATAACAACGATGATAATGACGATAATAACGACGACATTAGCGACGATGTTTATGACAAAATAACGACGATATTAACGACGATAACTATGAGGATAATAAGGACGATTACAACGATGATAATGACGATATTAACGACGATATTAACGACGATAATAACGACGTTAATAACGACGATAAAAAGAAGATAATGACAATAATAACGACGATATTATCGATGATATTTATGACGATAACAACGATGATAATGACGATAATAACGACGACATTAACGACGATGATTATGACAAAATAACGACGATATTAACGACGATAATTATGAGGATGATAAGGACGATAACAACGATGATAATGACGATATTAACGACGATATTAACGACGATAATAACGACGTTAATAACGACGATAAAAAGAAGATAATGACAATAATAACGACGATATTATCGATGATATTTATGACGATAACAACGATGATAATGACGATAATAACGACGACATTAACGACGATGATTATGACAAAATAACGACGATATTAACGACGATAATTATGAGGATGATAAGGACGATAACAACGATGATAATGACGATAATAACGACGACATTAACGACGATAATAACGACGTTAATAACGACGATAAAAAGAAGATAATGACAATAATAACGACGATATTATCGATGATATTTATGACGATAACAACGTAGATAATGACGATAATAACGACGACATTAACGACGATGATTATGACAAAATAACGACGATATTAACGACGATAATTATGAGGATGATAAGGACGATAACAACGATGATAATGACGATATTAACGACGATATTAACGACGATAATAACGACGTTAATAAAGACGATAAAAAGAAGATAATGACAATAATAACGACGATATTATCGATGATATTTATGACGATAACAACGTAGATAATGACGATAATAACGACGACATTAACGACGATGATTATGACAAAATAACGACGATATTAACGACGATAATTATGAGGATAATAAGGACGATAACAATGATGATAATGACGATATTAACGACGATAATAACGACGATATTAACGACGATAATAACGACGTTAATAACGACGATAAAAAGAAGATAATGACAATAATAACGACGATATTATCGATGATATTTATGACGATAACAACGTAGATAATGACGATAATAACGACGACATTAACGACGATGATTATGACAAAATAACGACGATATTAACGACGATAATTATGAGGATGATAAGGACGATAACAACGATGATAATGACGATAATAACGACGACATTAGCGACGATGTTTATGACAAAATAACGACGATATTAACGACGATAACTATGAGGATAATAAGGACGATTACAACGATGATAATGACGATATTAACGACGATATTAACGACGATAATAACGACGTTAATAACGACGATAAAAAGAAGATAATGACAATAATAACGACGATATTATCGATGATATTTATGACGATAACAACGATGATAATGACGATAATAACGACGACATTAACGACGATGATTATGACAAAATAACGACGATATTAACGACGATAATTATGAGGATGATAAGGACGATAACAACGATGATAATGACGATATTAACGACGATATTAACGACGATAATAACGACGTTAATAACGACGATAAAAAGAAGATAATGACAATAATAACGACGATATTATCGATGATATTTATTACGATAACAACGTAGATAATGACGATAATAACGACGACATTAACGACGATGATTATGACAAAATAACGACGATATTAACGACGATAATTATGAGGATGATAAGGACGATAACAACGATGATAATGACGATAATAACGACGACATTAACGACGATAATAACGACGTTAATAACGACGATAAAAAGAAGATAATGACAATAATAACGACGATATTATCGATGATATTTATGACGATAACAACGTAGATAATGACGATAATAACGACGACATTAACGACGATGATTATGACAAAATAACGACGATATTAACGACGATAATTATGAGGATGATAAGGACGATAACAACGATGATAATGACGATATTAACGACGATATTAACGACGATAATAACGACGTTAATAAAGACGATAAAAAGAAGATAATGACAATAATAACGACGATATTATCGATGATATTTATGACGATAACAACGTAGATAATGACTATAATAACGACGACATTAACGACGATGATTATGACAAAATAACGACGATATTAACGACGATAATTATGAGGATAATAAGGACGATAACAACGATGATAATGACGATATTAACGACGATATTAACGACGATAATAACGACGATATTAACGACGATAATAAAGACAATAAAAAGAAGATAATGACAATAATAACGACGATATTAAAGATAATATTTATGTCGATAACAACGTAGATAATGATGATAATAACGACGACATTAACGACGATGATTATGACAAAATAACGACGATATTAACGACGATAATTATGAGGATGATAAGGACGATAACAACGATGATAATGACGATATTAACGACGATATTAACGACGATAAAAACGACGTTAATAACGACGATTAAAAGAAGATAATGACAATAATAACGACGATATTATCGATGTTATTTATGACGATAACAACGTAGATAATGACGATAATAACGACGACATTAACGACGACGATTATGACAAAATAACGACGATATTAACGACGATAATTATGAGGATAATAAGGACGATAACAACGATGATAATGACGATATTAACGACGATATTAACGACGATAATAACGACGATATTAACGACGATAATAAAGACAATAAAAAGAAGATAATGACAATAATAACGACGATATTAAAGATAATATTTATGACGATAACAACGTAGATAATGACGATAATAACGACGACATTAACGACGATGATTATGACAAAATAACGACGATATTAACGACGATAATTATGAGGATGATAAGGACGATAACAACGATGATAATGACGATAATAACGACGACATTAGCGACGATGTTTATGACAAAATAACGACGATATTAACGACGATAATTATGAGGATAATAAGGACGATAACAACGATTATAATGACGATATTAACGACGATATTATCGACGATAATAACGACGTTAAAAACGACGATAAAAAGAAGATAATGACAATAATAACGACTATATTATCGATGATATTTATGACGATAACAACGTAGATTATGACGATAATAACGACGACATTAACGACGATGATTATGACAAAATAACGACGATATTAACGACGATAATTATGAGGATGATAAGGACGATAACAACGATGATAATGACGATATTAACGACGATATTAACGACGATAATAACGACGTTAATAACGACGATAAAAAGAAGATAATGACAATAATAACGACGATATTATCGATGATATTTATGACGATAACAACGTAGATAATGACGATAATAACGACGACATTAACGACGATGATTATGACAAAATAACGACGATATTAACGACGATAATTATGAGGATAATAAGGACGATAACAACGATGATAATGACGATATTAACGACGATATTAACGACGATAATAACGACGATATTAACGACGATAATAAAGACAATAAAAAGAAGATAATGACAATAATAACGACGATATTAACGATAATATTTATGACGATAACAACGTAGATAATGACGATAATAACGACGACATTAACGACGATGATTATGACAAAATAACGACGATATTAACGACGATAATTATGAGGATGATAAGGACGATAACAACGATGATAATGACGATAATAACGACGACATTAACGACGATGATTGTGACAAAATAACGACGATATTAACGACGATAATTATGAGGATAATAAGGACGATAACAACGATGATAATGACGATATTAACGACGATAATAACGACGATATTAACGACGATAATAACGTCGATAAAAAGAAGATAATGACAATAATAACGACGATATTAACGATGATAATTATGACGATAACAACGAAGATAATGACGATAATAACGACGACATTATCGTCGATGATTATGACAAAATAACGACGATATTAACGACGATAATTATGAGGATGATAAGGATGATAACAACGATGATAATGACGATAATAACGACGACATTAACGACGATGTTTATGACAAAATAACGACGATATTAACGACGATAATTATGAGGATAATAAGGACGATAACAACGATTATAATGACGATATTAACGACGATATTAACGACGATAATAACGACGTTAAAAACGACGATAAAAAGAAGATAATGACAATAATAACGACGATATTATCGATGATATTTATGACGATAACAACGTAGATAATGACGATAATAACGACGACATTAACGACGATGATTATGACAAAATAACGACGATATTAACGACGATAATTATGAGGAATATAAGGACGATAACAACGATGATAATGACGATATTAACGACGATAATAACGACGTTAATAACGACGATAAAAAGAAGATAATGACAATAATAACGACGATATTATCGATGATATTTATGACGATAACAACGTAGATAATGACGAAAATAACGACGACATTAACGACGATGATTATGTCAAAATAACGACGATATTAACGACGATAATTATGAGGATGATAAGGACGATAACAACGATGATAATGACGATATTAACGACGACATTAACGACGATGATTGTGACAAAATAACGACGATATTAACGACGATAATTATGAGGATAATAAGGACGATAACAACGATGATAATAACGATATTAACGACGATAATAACGACGATATTAACGACGATAATAACGACGTTAATAACGACGATAAAAAGAAGATAATGACAATAATAACGACGATATTATCGATGATATTTATGACGATAACAACATAGATAATGACGATAATAACGACGACATTAACGACGATGATTATGACAAAATAACGACGATATTATCGACGATAATTATGAGGATAATAAGGACGATAACAACGATGATAATGACGATATTAACGACGATATTAACGACGATAATAACGACGATATTAACGACGATAATAAAGACAATAAAAAGAAGATAATGACAATAATAACGACGATATTAAAGATAATATTTATGTCGATAACAACGTAGATAATGACGATAATAACGACGACATTAACGACGATGATTATGACAAAATAACGACGATATTAACGACGATAATTATGAGGATGATAAGGACGATAACAACGATGATAATGACGATATTAACGACGATATTAACGACGATAATAACTACGTTAATTACGACGATAAAAAGAAGATAATGACAATAATAACGACGATATTATCGATGTTATTTATGACGATAACAACGTAGATAATGACGATAATAACGACGACATTAACGACGACGATTATGACAAAATAACGACGATATTAACGACGATAATTATGAGGATAATAAGGACGATAACAACGATGATAATGACGATATTAACGACGATATTAACGACGATAATAACGACGATATTAACGACGATAATAAAGACAATAAAAAGAAGATAATGACAATAATAACGACGATATTAAAGATAATATTTATGACGATAACAACGTAGATAATGACGATAATAACGACGACATTAACGACGATGATTATGACAAAATAACGACGATATTAACGACGATAATTATGAGGATGATAAGGACGATAACAACGATGATAATGACGATAATAACGACGACATTAGCGACGATGTTTATGACAAAATAACGACGATATTAACGACGATAATTATGAGGATAATAAGGACGATAACAACGATTATAATGACGATATTAACGACGATATTAACGACGATAATAACGACGTTAAAAACGACGATAAAAAGAAGATAATGACAATAATAACGACGATATTATCGATGATATTTATGACGATAACAACGTAGATAATGACGATAATAACGACGACATTAACGACGATGATTATGACAAAATAACGACGATATTAACGACGATAATTATGAGGATGATAAGGACGATAACAACGATGATAATGACGATATTAACGACGATATTAACGACGATAATAACGACGTTAATAACGACGATAAAAAGAAGATAATGACTATAATAACGACGATATTATCGATGATATTTATGACGATAACAACGTAGATAATGACGATAATAACGACGACATTAACGACGATGATTGTGACAAAATAACGACGATATTAACGACGATAATTATGAGGATAATAAGGACGATAACAACGATGATAATAACGATATTAACGACGATAATAACGACGATATTAACGACGATAAAAAGAAGATAATGACAATAATAACGACGATATTATCGATGATATTTATGACGATAACAACGTAGATAATGACGATAATAACGACGACATTAACGACGATGATTATGACAAAATAACGACGATATTAACGACGATAATTATGAGGATAATAAGGACGATAACAACGATGATAATGACGATATTAACGACGATATTAACGACGATAATAACGACGATATTAACGACGATAATAAAGACAATAAAAAGAAGATAATGACAATAATAACGACGATATTAAAGATAATATTTATGTCGATAACAACGTAGATAATGACGATAATAACGACGACATTAACGACGATGATTATGACAAAATAACGACGATATTAACGACGATAATTATGAGGATGATAAGGACGATAACAACGATGATAATGACGATATTAACGACGATATTAACGACGATAATAACGACGTTAATAACGACGATTAAAAGAAGATAATGACAATAATAACGACGATATTATCGATGTTATTTATGACGATAACAACGTAGATAATGACGATAATAACGACGACATTAACGACGACGATTATGACAAAATAACGACGATATTAACGACGATAATTATGAGGATAATAAGGACGATAACAACGATGATAATGACGATATTAACGACGATATTAACGACGATAATAACGACGATATTAACGACGATAATAAAGACAATAAAAAGAAGATAATGACAATAATAACGACGATATTAAAGATAATATTTATGACGATAACAACGTAGATAATGACGATAATAACGACGACATTAACGACGATGATTATGACAAAATAACGACGATATTAACGACGATAATTATGAGGATGATAAGGACGATAACAACGATGATAATGACGATAATAACGACGACATTAGCGACGATGTTTATGACAAAATAACGACGATATTAACGACGATAATTATGAGGATAATAAGGACGATAACAACGATTATAATGACGATATTAACGACGATATTAACGACGATAATAACGACGTTAAAAACGACGATAAAAAGAAGATAATGACAATAATAACGACGATATTATCGATGATATTTATGACGATAACAACGTAGATAATGACGATAATAACGACGACATTAACGACGATGATTATGACAAAATAACGACGATATTAACGACGATAATTATGAGGATGATAAGGACGATAACAACGATGATAATGACGATATTAACGACGACATTAACGACGATGATTGTGACAAAATAACGACGATATTAACGACGATAATTATGAGGATAATAAGGACGATAACAACGATGATAATGACGATATTAACGACGATAATAACGACGATATTAACGACGATAATAACGTCGATAAAAAGAAGATAATGACAATAATAACGACGATATTACTATGATAATTATGACGATAACAACGAAGATAATGACGATAATAACGACGACATTATCGTCGATGATTATGACAAAATAACGACGATATTAACGATGATAATTATGAGGATGATAAGGATGATAACAACGATGATAATGACGATAATAACGACGACATTAACGACGATGTTTATGACAAAATAACGACGATATTAACGACGATAATTATGAGGATAATAAGGACGATAACAACGATTATAATGACGATATTAACGACGATATTAACGACGATAATAACGACGTTAAAAACGACGATAAAAAGAAGATAATGACAATAATAACGACGATATTATCGATGATATTTATGACGATAACAACGTAGATAATGACGATAATAACGACGACATTAACGACGATAATTATGACAAAATAACGACGATATTAACGACGATAATTATGAGGATGATAAGGACGATAACAACGATGATAATGACGATATTAACGACGATATTAACGACGATAATAACGACGATATTAACGACGATAATAAAGACAATAAAAAGAAGATAATGACAATAATAACGACGATATTATCGATGATATTTATGACGATAACAACGTAGATAATGACGATAATAACGACGACATTAACGACGATGATTATGACAAAATAACGACGATATTAACGACGATAATTATGAGGATGATAAGGACGATAACAACGATGATAATGACGATATTAACGACGATATTAACGACGATAATAACGACGTTAATAACGACGATAAAAAGAAGATAATGACAATGATAACGACGATATTATCGATGATATTTATGACGATAACAACGTAGATAATGACGATAATAACGACGACATTAACGACGATGATTATGACAAAATAACGACGATATTAACGACGATAATTATGAGGATGATAAAGACGATAACAACGATGATAATGACGATATTAACGACGACATTAACGACGATGATTGTGACAAAATAACGACGATATTAACGACGATAATTATGAGGATAATAAGGACGATAACAACGATGATAATAACGATATTAACGACGATAATAACGACGATATTAACGACGATAATAACGACGTTAATAACGACGATAAAAAGAAGATAATGACAATAATAACGACGATATTATCGATGATATTTATGACGATAACAACGTAGATAATGACGATAATAACGACGACATTAACGACGATGATTATGACAAAATAACGACGATATTAACGACGATAATTATGAGGATAATAAGGACGATAACAACGATGATAATGACGATATTAACGACGATATTAACGACGATAATAACGACGATATTAACGACGATAATAAAGACAATAAAAAGAAGATAATGACAATAATAACGACGATATTAAAGATAATATTTATGTCGATAACAACGTAGATAATGACGATAATAACGACGACATTAACGACGATGATTATGACAAAATAACGACGATATTAACGACGATAATTATGAGGATGATAAGGACGATAACAACGATGATAATGACGATATTAACGACGATATTAACGACGATAATAACGACGTTAATAACGACGATAAAAAGAAGATAATGACAATAATAACGACGATATTATCGATGTTATTTATGACGATAACAACGTAGATAATGACGATAATAACGACGACATTAACGACGACGATTATGACAAAATAACGACGATATTAACGACGATAATTATGAGGATAATAAGGACGATAACAACGATGATAATGACGATATTAACGACGATATTAACGACGATAATAACGACGATATTAACGACGATAATAAAGACAATAAAAAGAAGATAATGACAATAATAACGACGATATTAAAGATAATATTTATGTCGATAACAACGTAGATAATGACGATAATAACGACGACATTAACGACGATGATTATGACAAAATAACGACGATATTAACGACGATAATTATGAGGATGATAAGGACGATAACAACGATGATAATGACGATATTAACGACGATATTAACGACGATAATAACGACGTTAATAACGACGATAAAAAGAAGATAATGACAATAATAACGACGATATTATCGATGTTATTTATGACGATAACAACGTAGATAATGACGATAATAACGACGACATTAACGACGACGATTATGACAAAATAACGACGATATTAACGACGATAATTATGAGGATAATAAGGACGATAACAACGATGATAATGACGATATTAACGACGATATTAACGACGATAATAACGACGATATTTACGACGATAATAAAGACAATAAAAAGAAGATAATGACAATAATAACGACGATATTAAAGATAATATTTATGACGATAACAACGTAGATAATGACGATAATAACGACGACATTAACGACGATGATTATGACAAAATAACGACTATATTAACGACGATAATTATGAGGATGATAAGGACGATAACAACGATGATAATGACGATATTAACGACGATATTAACGACGATAATAACGACGTTAATAACGACGATAAAAAGAAGATAATGACAATAATAACGACGATATTATCGATGTTATTTATGACGATAACAACGTAGATAATGACGATTATAACGACGACATTAACGACGACGATTATGACAAAATAACGACGATATTAACGACGATAATTATGAGGATAATAAGGACGATAACAACGATGATAATGACGATATTAACGACGATATTAACGACGATAATAACGACGATATTAACGACGATAATAAAGACAATAAAAAGAAGATAATGACAATAATAACGACGATATTAAAGATAATATTTATGACGATAACAACGTAGATAATGACGATAATAACGACGACATTAACGACGATGATTATGACAAAATAACGACGATATTAACGACGATAATTATGAGGATGATAAGGACGATAACAACGATGATAATGACGATAATAACGACGACATTAGCGACGATGATTATGACAAAATAACGACGATATTAACGACGATAATTATGAGGATGATAAGGATGATAACAACGATGATAATGACGATAATAACGACGACATTAACGACGATGTTTATGACAAAATAACGACCATATTAACGACGATAATTATGAGGATAATAAGGACGATAACAACGATTATAATGACGATATTAACGACGATATTAACGACGATAATAACGACGTTAAAAACGTCGATAAAAAGAAGATAATGACAATAATAACGACGATATTAACGATGATAATTATGACGATAACAACGAAGATAATGACGATAATAACGACGACATTATCGTCGATGATTATGACAAAATAACGACGATATTAACGACGATAATTATGAGGATGATAAGGACGATAACAACGATGATAATGACGATATTAACGACGATATTAACGACGATATTAACGACGATAATAACGTCGATAAAAAGAAGATAATGACAATAATAACGACGATATTAACGATGATAATTATGACGATAACAACGAAGATAATGACGATAATAACGACGACATTATCGTCGATGATTATGACAAAATAACGACGATATTAACGACGATAATTATGAGGATGATAAGGATGATAACAACGATGATAATGACGATAATAACGACGACATTAACGACGATGTTTATGACAAAATAACGACCATATTAACGACGATAATTATGAGGATAATAAGGACGATAACAACGATTATAATGACGATATTAACGACGATATTAACGACGATAATAACGACGTTAAAAACGACGATAAAAAGAAGATAATGACAATAATAACGACGATATTATCGATGATATTTATGACGATAACAACGTAGATAATGACGATAATAACGACGACATTAACGACGATGATTATGACAAAATAACGACGATATTAACGACGATAATTATGAGGATGATAAGGACGATAACAACGATGATAATGACGATATTAACGACGATAATAACGACGATATTAACGACGATAATAACGTCGATAAAAAGAAGATAATGACAATAATAACGACGATATTAACGATGATAATTATGACGATAACAACGAAGATAATGACGATAATAACGACGACATTATCGTCGATGATTATGACAAAATAACGACGATATTAACGACGATAATTATGAGGATGATAAGGACGATAACAACGATGATAATGACGATATTAACGACGATAATAACGACGATATTAACGACGATAATAACGTCGATAAAAAGAAGATAATGACAATAATAACGACGATATTAACGATGATAATTATGACGATAACAACGAAGATAATGACGATAATAACGACGACATTATCGTCGATGATTATGACAAAATAACGACGATATTAACGACGATAATTATGAGGATGATAAGGACGATAACAACGATGATAATGACGATATTAACGACGACATTAACGACGATGATTGTGACAAAATAACGACGATATTAACGACGATAATTATGAAGATAATAAGGACGATAACAACGATGATAATGACGATATTAACGACGATAATAACGACGATATTAACGACGATAATAACGTCGATAAAAAGAAGATAATGACAATAATAACGACGATATTAACGATGATAATTATGACGATAACAACGAAGATAATGACGATAATAACGACGACATTATCGTCGATGATTATGACAAAATAACGACGATATTAACGACGATAATTATGAGGATGATAAGGACGATAACAACGATGATAATGACGATATTAACGACGATATTAACGACGATATTAACGACGATAATAACGTCGATAAAAAGAAGATAATGACAATAATAACGACGATATTAACGATGATAATTATGACGATAACAACGAAGATAATGACGATAATAACGACGACATTATCGTCGATGATTATGACAAAATAACGACGATATTAACGACGATAATTATGAGGATGATAAGGATGATAACAACGATGATAATGACGATAATAACGACGACATTAACGACGATGTTTATGACAAAATAACGACCATATTAACGACGATAATTATGAGGATAATAAGGACGATAACAACGATTATAATGACGATATTAACGACGATATTAACGACGATAATAACGACGTTAAAAACGACGATAAAAAGAAGATAATGACAATAATAACGACGATATTATCGATGATATTTATGACGATAACAACGTAGATAATAACGATAATAACGACGACATTAACGACGATGATTATGACAAAATAACGACGATATTAACGACGATAATTATGAGGATGATAAGGACGATAACAACGATGATAATGACGATATTAACGACGATAATAACGACGATATTAACGACGATAATAACGTCGATAAAAAGAAGATAATGACAATAATAACGACGATATTAACGATGATAATTATGACGATAACAACGAAGATAATGACGATAATAACGACGACATTATCGTCGATGATTATGACAAAATAACGACGATATTAACGACGATAATTATGAGGATGATAAGGACGATAACAACGATGATAATGACGATATTAACGACGATATTAACGACGATATTAACGACGATAATAACGTCGATAAAAAGAAGATAATGACAATAATAACGACGATATTAACGATGATAATTATGACGATAACAACGAAGATAATGACGATAATAACGACGACATTATCGTCGATGATTATGACAAAATAACGACGATATTAACGACGATAATTATGAGGATGATAAGGATGATAACAACGATGATAATGACGATAATAACGACGACATTAACGACGATGTTTATGACAAAATAACGACGATATTAACGACGATAATTATGAGGATAATAAGGACGATAACAACGATTATAATGACGATATTAACGACGATATTAACGACGATAATAACGACGTTAAAAACGACGATAAAAAGAAGATAATGACAATAATAACGACGATATTATCGATGATATTTATGACGATAACAACGTAGATAATGACGATAATAACGACGACATTAACGACGATGATTATGACAAAATAACGACGATATTAACGACGATAATTATGAGGATGATAAGGACGATAACAACGATGATAATGACGATATTAACGACGATATTAACGACGATAATAACGACGTTAATAACGACGATAAAAAGAAGATAATGACAATAATAACGACGATATTATCGATGATATTTATGACGATAACAACGTAGATAATGACGATAATAACGACGACATTAACGACGATGATTATAACAAAATAACGACGATATTAACGGCGATAATTATGAGGATTATAAGGACGATAACAACGATGATAATGACGATATTAACGACGATATTAACGACGATAATAACGACGATATTAACGACGATAATAAAGACAATAAAAAGAAGATAATGACAATAATAACGACGATATTAACGATAATATTTATGACGATAACAACGTAGATAATGACGATAATAACGACGACATTAACGACGATGATTATGACAAAATAACGACGATATTAACGACGATAATTATGAGGATGATAAGGACGATAACAACGATGATAATGACGATAATAACGACGACATTAACGACGATGATTGTGACAAAATAACGACGATATTAACGACGATAATTATGAGGATAATAAGGACGATAACAACGATGATAATGACGATATTAACGACGATAATAACGACCATATTAACGACGATAATAACGTCGATACAAAGAAGATAATGACAATAATAACGACGATATTAACGATGATAATTATGACGATAACAACGAAGATAATGACGATAATAACGACGACATTATCGTCGATGATTATGACAAAATAACGACGATATTAACGACGATAATTATGAGGATGATAAGGATGATAACAACGATGATAATGACGATAATAATGACGACATTAACGACGATGTTTATGACAAAATAACGACGATATTAACGACGATAATTATGAGGATAATAAGGACGATAACAACGATTATAATGACGATATTAACGACGATATTAACGACGATAATAACGACGTTAAAAACGACGATAAAAAGAAGATAATGACGATAATAACGACGACATTAGCGACGATGTTTATGACAAAATAACGACGATATTAACGACGATAACTATGAGGATAATAAGGACGATAACAACGATGATAATGACGATATTAACGACGATATTAACGACGATAATAACGACGTTAATAACGACGATAAAAAGAAGATAATGACAATAATAACGACGATATTATCGATGATATTTATGACGATAACAACGATGATAATGACGATAATAACGACGACATTAACGACGATGATTATGACAAAATAACGACGATATTAACGACGATAATTATGAGGATGATAAGGACGATAACAACGATGATAATGACGATATTAACGACGATATTAACGACGATAATAACGACGTTAATAACGACGATAAAAAGAAGATAATGACAATAATAACGACGATATTATCGATGATATTTATGACGATAACAACGTAGATAATGACGATAATAACGACGACATTAACGACGATGATTATGACAAAATAACGACGATATTAACGACGATAATTATGAGGATGATAAGGACGATAACAACGATGATAATGACGATAATAACGACGACATTAACGACGATGATTGTGACAAAATAACGACGATATTAACGACGATAATAACGTCGATAAAAAGAAGATAATGACAATAATAACGACGATATTAACGATGATAATTATGACGATAACAACGAAGATAATGACGATAATACCGACGACATTATCGTCGATGATTATGACAAAATAACGACGATATTAACGACGATAATTATGAGGATGATAAGGATGATAACAACGATGATAATGACGATAATAACGACGACATTATCGTCGATGATTATGACAAAATAACGACGATATTAACGACGATAATTATGAGGATGATAAGGATGATAACAACGATGATAATGACGATAATAACGACGACATTAACGACGATGTTTATGACAAAATAACGACGATATTAACGACGATAATTATGAGGATAATAAGGACGATAACAACGATTATAATGACGATATTAACGACGATATTAACGACGATAATAACGACGTTAAAAACGACGATAATAAAGACAATAAAAAGAAGATAATGACAATAATAACGACGATATTATCGATGATATTTATGACGATAACAACGTAGATAATGACGATAATAACGACGACATTAACGACGATGATTATGACAAAATAACGACGATATTAACGACGATAATTATGAGGATGATAAGGACGATAACAACGATGATAATGACGATATTAACGACGATATTAACGACGATAATAACGACGTTAATAACGACGATAAAAAGAAGATAATGACAATAATAACGACGATATTATCGATGATATTTATGACGATAACAACGTAGATAATGACGATAATAACGACGACATTAACGACGATGATTATGACAAAATAACGACGATATTAACGACGATAATTATGAGGATGATAAGGACGTTAACAACGATGATAATGACGATATTAACGACGACATTAACGACGATGATTGTGACAAAATAACGACGATATTAACGACGATAATTATGAGGATAATAAGGACGATAACAACGATGATAATAACGATATTAACGACGATAATAACGACGATATTAACGACGATAATAACGACGTTAATAACGACGATAAAAAGAAGATAATGACAATAATAACGACGATATTATCGATGATATTTATGACGATAACAACGTAGATAATGACGATAATAACGACGACATTAACGACGATGATTATGACAAAATAACGACGATATTAACGACGATAATTATGAGGATGATAAGGACGATAACAACGATGATAATGACGATATTAACGACGATATTAACGACGATAATAACGACGTTAATAACGACGATAAAAAGAAGATAATGACAATAATAACGACGATATTATCGATGATATTTATGACGATAACAACGTAGATAATGACGATAATAACGACGACATTAACGACGATGATTATGACAAAATAACGACGATATTAACGACGATAATTATGAGGATTATAAGGACGATAACAACGATGATAATGACGATATTAACGACGATATTAACGACGATAATAACGACGATATTAACGACGATAATAAAGACAATAAAAAGAAGATAATGACAATAATAACGACGATATTAACGATAATATTTATGACGATAACAACGTAGATAATGACGATAATAACGACGACATTAACGACGATGATTATGACAAAATAACGACGATATTAACGACGATAATTATGAGGATGATAAGGATGATAACAACGATGATAATGACGATAATAACGACGACATTAACGACGATAATAACGACGTTAAAAACGACGATAAAAAGAAGATAATGACGATAATAACGACGACATTAGCGACGATGTTTATGACAAAATAACGACGATATTAACGACGATAACTATGAGGATAATAAGGACAATAACAACGATGATAATGACGATATTAACGACGATATTAACGACGATAATAACGACGTTAATAACGACGATAAAAAGAAGATAATGACAATAATAACGACGATATTATCGATCATATTTATGACGATAACAACGATGATAATGACGATAATAACGACGACATTAACGACGATGATTATGACAAAATAACGACGATATTAACGACGATAATTATGAGGATGATAAGGACGATAACAACGATGATAATGACGATATTAACGACGATATTAACGACGATAATAACGACGTTAATAACGACGATAAAAAGAAGATAATGACAATAATAACGACGATATTATCGATGATATTTATGACGATAACAACGTAGATAATGACGATAATAACGACGACATTAACGACGACGATTATGACAAAATAACGACGATATTAACGACGATAATTATGAGGATAATAAGGACGATAACAACGATGATAATGACGATATTAACGACGATATTAACGACGATAATAACGACGATATTAACGACGATAATAAAGACAATAAAAAGAAGATTATGACAATAATAACGACGATATTAAAGATAATATTTATGACGATAACAACGTAGATAATGACGATAATAACGACGACATTAACGACGATGATTATGACAAAATAACGACGATATTAACGACGATAATTATGAGGATGATAAGGACGATAACAACGATGATAATGACGATAATAACGACGACATTAGCGACGATGTTTATGACAAAATAACGACGATATTAACGACGATAATTATGAGGATGATAAGGACGATAACAACGATGATAATGACGATATTAACGACGACATTAACGACGATGATTGTGACAAAATAACGACGATATTAACGACGATAATTATGAAGATAATAAGGACGATAACAACGATGATAATGACGATATTAACGACGATAATAACGACGATATTAACGACGATAATAACGTCGATAAAAAGAAGATAATGACAATAATAACGACGATATTAACGATGATAATTATGACGATAACAACGAAGATAATGACGATAATAACGACGACATTATCGTCGATGATTATGACAAAATAACGACGATATTAACGACGATAATTATGAGGATGATAAGGACGATAACAACGATGATAATGACGATATTAACGACGATATTAACGACGATATTAACGACGATAATAACGTCGATAAAAAGAAGATAATGACAATAATAACGACGATATTAACGATGATAATTATGACGATAACAACGAAGATAATGACGATAATAACGACGACATTATCGTCGATGATTATGACAAAATAACGACGATATTAACGACGATAATTATGAGGATGATAAGGATGATAACAACGATGATAATGACGATAATAACGACGACATTAACGACGATGTTTATGAGAAAATAACGACGATATTAACGACGATAATTATGAGGATAATAAGGACGATAACAACGATTATAATGACGATATTAACGACGATATTAACGACGATAATAACGACGTTAAAAACGACGATAAAAAGAAGATAATGACAATAATAACGACGATATTATCGACGATATTTATGACGATAACAACGTAGATAATGACGATAATAACGACGACATTAACGACGATGATTATGACAAAATAACGACGATATTAACGACGATAATTATGAGGATGATAAGGACGATAACAACGATGATAATGACGATATTAACGACGATAATAACGACGATATTAACGACGATAATAACGTCGATAAAAAGAAGATAATGACAATAATAACGACGATATTAACGATGATAATTATGACGATAACAACGAAGATAATGACGATAATAACGACGACATTATCGTCGATGATTATGACAAAATAACGACGATATTAACGACGATAATTATGAGGATGATAAGGACGATAACAACGATGATAATGACGATATTAACGACGATATTAACGACGATATTAACGACGATAATAACGTCGATAAAAAGAAGATAATGACAATAATAACGACGATATTAACGATGATAATTATGACGATAACAACGAAGATAATGACGATAATAACGACGACATTATCGTCGATGATTATGACAAAATAACGACGATATTAACGACGATAATTATGAGGATGATAAGGATGATAACAACGATGATAATGACGATAATAACGACGACATTAACGACGATGTTTATGACAAAATAACGACGATATTAACGACGATAATTATGAGGATAATAAGGACGATAACAACGATTATAATGACGATATTAACGACGATATTAACGACGATAATAACGACGTTAATAACGACGATAAAAAGAAGATAATGACAATAATAACGACGATATTATCGATGATATTTATGACGATAACAACGATGATAATGACGATAATAACGACGACATTAACGACGATGATTATGACAAAATAACGACGATATTAACGACGATAATTATGAGGATGATAAGGACGATAACAACGATGATAATGACGATATTAACGACGATATTAACGACGATAATAACGACGTTAATAACGACGATAAAAAGAAGATAATGACAATAATAACGACGATATTATCGATGATATTTATGACCATAACAACGTAGATAATGACGATAATAACGACGACATTAACGACGATGATTATGACAAAATAACGACGATATTAACGACGATAATTATGAAGATAATAAGGACGATAACAACGATGATAATGACGATATTAACGACGATAATAACGACGATATTAACGACGATAATAACGTCGATAAAAAGAAGATAATGACAATAATAACGACGATATTAACGATGATAATTATGACGATAACAACGAAGATAATGACGATAATAACGACGACATTATCGTCGATGATTATGACAAAATAACGACGATATTAACGACGATAATTATGAGGATGATAAGGACGATAACAACGATGATAATGACGATATTAACGACGATATTAACGACGATATTAACGACGATAATAACGTCGATAAAAAGAAGATAATGACAATAATAACGACGATATTAACGATGATAATTATGACGATAACAACGAAGATAATGACGATAATAACGACGACATTATCGTCGATGATTATGACAAAATAACGACGATATTAACGACGATAATTATGAGGATGATAAGGATGATAACAACGATGATAATGACGATAATAACGACGACATTAACGACGATGTTTATGACAAAATAACGACGATATTAACGACGATAATTATGAGGATAATAAGGACGATAACAACGATTATAATGACGATATTAACGACGATATTAACGACGATAATAACGACGTTAAAAACGACGATAAAAAGAAGATAATGACAATAATAACGACGATATTATCGATGATATTTATGACGATAACAACGTAGATAATGACGATAATAACGACGACATTAACGACGATGATTATGACAAAATAACGACGATATTAACGACGATAATTATGAGGATGATAAGGACGATAACAACGATGATAATGACGATATTAACGACGATAATAACGACGATATTAACGACGATAATAACGTCGATAAAAAGAAGATAATGACAATAATAACGACGATATTAACGATGATAATTATGACGATAACAACGAAGATAATGACGATAATAACGACGACATTATCGTCGATGATTATGACAAAATAACGACGATATTAACGACGATAATTATGAGGATGATAAGGACGATAACAACGATGATAATGACGATATTAACGACGATATTAACGACGATATTAACGACGATAATAACGTCGATAAAAAGAAGATAATGACAATAATAACGACGATATTAACGATGATAATTATGACGATAACAACGAAGATAATGACGATAATAACGACGACATTATCGTCGATGATTATGACAAAATAACGACGATATTAACGACGATAATTATGAGGATGATAAGGATGATAACAACGATGATAATGACGATAATAACGACGACATTAACGACGATAATAACGACGTTAAAAACGACGATAAAAAGAAGATAATGACGATAATAACGACGACATTAGCGACGATGTTTATGACAAAATAACGACGATATTAACGACGATAACTATGAGGATAATAAGGACAATAACAACGATGATAATGACGATATTAACGACGATATTAACGACGATAATAACGACGTTAATAACGACGATAAAAAGAAGATAATGACAATAATAACGACGATATTATCGATCATATTTATGACGATAACAACGATGATAATGACGATAATAACGACGACATTAACGACGATGATTATGACAAAATAACGACGATATTAACGACGATAATTATGAGGATGATAAGGACGATAACAACGATGATAATGACGATATTAACGACGATATTAACGACGATAATAACGACGTTAATAACGACGATAAAAAGAAGATAATGACAATAATAACGACGATATTATCGATGATATTTATGACGATAACAACGTAGATAATGACGATAATAACGACGACATTAACGACGATGATTATGACAAAATAACGACGATATTAACGACGATAATTATGAGGATGATAAGGACGATAACAACGATGATAATGACGATAATGACGACGACATTAACGACGATGATTGTGACAAAATAACGACGATATTAACGACGATAATTATGAGGATAATAAGGACGATAACAACGATGATAATGACGATATTAACGACGATATTAACGACGATAATAACGACGATAACAACGATGATAATGACGAAATAACGACGATAATAACGACGATATTTATGAGGATAATAACGACGATAACAACGATGACAATGACGATAATAACGACGATATTAACGACGATAATTATGCGGATAATAACGACGATAACAACGATGATAATAACGATAATAACGACGATATTAACGACGATAATTATGAGGATAATAAGGACGATAACAACGATGATAATGACGATATTAACGACGATATTAACGACGATAATAACGACGATATTAACGACGATAATATTGACGATATTAACGACGATAATAAAGACAATAAAAAGAAGATAATGAGAATAATAACGACGATATTATCGATGATATTTATGACGATAACAACGTAGATAATGACGATAATAACGACGACATTAACGACGATGATTATGACAAAATAACGACGATATTAACGACGATAATTATGAGGATGATAAGGACGATAACAACGATGATAATGACGATATTAACGACGATAATAACGACGATAATAACGACGATATTAACGACGATAATAAAGACAATAAAAAGAAGATAATGACAATAATAACGAAGATATTAACGATAATATTTATGACGATAACAACGTAGATAATGACGATAATAACGACGACATTAACGACGATGATTATGACAAAAAACGACGATATTAACGACGATAATTATGAGGATGATAAGGACGATAACAACGATGAAAACGACGATAATAACGACGACATTAACGACGATGATTGTGACAAAATAACGACGATATTAACGACGATAATTATGAGGATAATAAGGACGATAACAACGATTATAATGACGATATTAACGACGATATTAACGACGATAATAACGACGTTAATAACGACGATAAAAAGAAGATAATGACAATAATAACGACGATATTATCGATGATATTTATGACGAAAACAACGTAGATAATGACGATAATAACGACGACATTAACGACGATGATTATGACAAAATAACGACGATATTAACGACGATAATTATGAGGATAATAAGGACGATAACAACGATGATAATGACGATATTAACGACGATATTAACGACGATAATAACGACGATATTAACGACGATAATAACGACGATATTAACGACGATAATAACGTCGATAAAAAGAAGATAATGACAATAATAACGACGATATTAACGATGATATTTATGACGATAAGAACGTAGATAATGACGATAATAACGACGACATTAACGACGATGATTATGACAAAATAACGACGATATTAACGACGATAATTATGAGGATGATAAGGACGATAACAACGATGATAATGACGATATTAACGACGATATTAACGACGATAATAACGACGATATTGACGACGATAATAAAGACAATAAAAAGAAGATAATGACAATAATAACGACGATATTAACGATAATATTTATGACGATAACAACGTAGATAATGACGATAATAACGACGACATTAACGACGATGATTATGACAAAATAACGACGATATTAACGACGATAATTATGAGGATGATAAGGACGATAACAACGATGATAATGACGATAATAACGACGACATTAACGACGATGATTGTGACAAAATAACGACGATATTAACGACGATAATTATGAGGATAATAAGGACGATAACAACGATGATAATGACGATATTAACGACGATATTAACGACGATAATAACGACGATAACAACGATGATAATGACGAAATAACGACGATAATAACGACGATAATTATGAGGATAATAACGACGATAACAACGATGACAATGACGATAATAACGACGATATTAACGACGATAATTATGCGGATAATAACGACGATAACAACGATGATAATAACGATAATAACGACGATATTAACGACGATAATTATGAGGATAATAAGGACGATAACAACGATGATAATGACGATATTAACGACGATATTAACGACGATAATAACGACGATATTAACGACGATAATAACGACGATATTAACGACGATAATAAAGACAATAAAAAGAAGATAATGACAATAATAACGACGATATTATCGATGATATTTATGACGATAACAACGTAGATAATGACGATAATAACGACGACATTAGCGACGATGTTTATGACAAAATAACGACGATATTAACGACGATAATTATGAGGATGATAAGGACGATAACAACGATGATAATGACGGAAATAACGACGACATTAGCGACGATGTTTATGACAAAATAACGACGATATTAACGACGATAACTATGAGGATAATAAGGACGATAACAACGATGATAATGACGATAATAACGACGACATTAACGACGATGATTATGACACAATAACGACGATATTAACGACGATAATTATGAGGATGATAAGGACGATAACAACGATGATAATGACGATAATAACGACGACATTAGCGACGATGTTTATGACACAATAACGACGATATTAACGACGATAATTATGAGGATAATAAGGACGATAACAACGAAGATAATGACGATAATAACGACGATATTAACGACGATAATAACGACGTTAATAACGACGATAAAAAGAAGATAATGACAATAATAACGACGATATTATCGATGATATTTATGACGATAACAACGTAGATAATGACGATAATAACGACGACATTAACGACGATGATTATGACAAAATAACGACGATATTAACGACGATAATTATGAGGATGATAAGGACGATAACAACGATGATAATGACGATATTAACGACGATATTAACGACGATAATAACGACGTTAATAACGACGATAAAAAGAAGATAATGACAATAATAACGACGATATTATCGATGATATTTATGACGATAACAACGTAGATAATGACGATAATAACGACGACATTAACGACGATGATTATGACAAAATAACGACGATATTAACGACGATAATTATGAGGATGATAAGGACGATAACAACGATGATAATGACGATATTAACGACGATATTAACGACGATAATAACGACGATATTAACGACGATAATAACGACGATATTAACGACGATAATAACGTCGATAAAAAGAAGATAATGACAATAATAACGACGATATTAACGATGATATTTATGACGATAACAACGTAGATAATGACGATAATAACGACGACATTAACGACGATGATTATGACAAAATAACGACGATATTAACGACGATAATTATGAGGATGATAAGGACGATAACAACGATGATAATGACGATATTAACGACGATATTAACGACGATAATAACGACGATATTGACGACGATAATAAAGACAATAAAAAGAAGATAATGACAATAATAACGACGATATTAACGATAATATTTATGACGATAACAACGTAGATAATGACGATAATAACGACGACATTAACGACGATGATTATGACAAAATAACGACGATATTAACGACGATAATTATGAGGATGATAAGGACGATAACAACGATGATAATGACGATAATAACGACGACATTAACGACGATGATTGTGACAAAATAACGACGATATTAACGACGATAATTATGAGGATAATAAGGACGATAACAACGATGATAATGACGATATTAACGACGATATTAACGACGATAATAACGACGATAACAACGATGATAATGACGAAATAACGACGATAATAACGACGATAATTATGAGGATAATAACGACGATAACAACGATGACAATGACGATAATAACGACGATATTAACGACGATAATTATGCGGATAATAACGACGATAACAACGATGATAATAACGATAATAACGACGATATTAACGACGATAATTATGAGGATAATAAGGACGATAACAACGATGATAATGACGATATTAACGACGATATTAACGACGATAATAACGACGATATTAACGACGATAATATTGACGATATTAACGACGATAATAAAGACAATAAAAAGAAGATAATGAGAATAATAACGACGATATTATCGATGATATTTATGACGATAACAACGTAGATAATGACGATAATAACGACGACATTAACGACGATGATTATGACAAAATAACGACGATATTAACGACGATAATTATGAGGATGATAAGGACGATAACAACGAAGATAATGACGATATTAACGACGATAATAACGACGATAATAACGACGATAATAACGACGATAATAAAGACAATAAAAAGAAGATAATGACAATAATAACGACGATATTAACGATAATATTTATGACGATAACAACGTAGATAATGACGATAATAACGACGACATTAACGACGATGATTATGACAAAAAACGACGATATTAACGACGATAATTATGAGGATGATAAGGACGATAACAACGATGATAACGACGATAATAACGACGACATTAACGACGATGATTGTGACAAAATAACGACGATATTAACGACGATAATTATGAGGATAATAAGGACGATAACAACGATTATAATGACGATATTAACGACGATATTAACGACGATAATAACGACGTTAATAACGACGATAAAAAGAAGATAATGACAATAATAACGACGATATTATCGATGATATTTATGACGATAACAACGTAGATAATGACGATAATAACGACGACATTAACGACGATGATTATGACAAAATAACGACGATATTAACGACGATAATTATGAGGATAATAAGGACGATAACAACGATGATAATGACGATATTAACGACGATATTAACGACGATAATAACGACGATATTAACGACGATAATAACGACGATATTAACGACGATAATAACGTCGATAAAAAGAAGATAATGACAATAATAACGACGATATTATCGATGATATTTATGACGATAACAACGTAGATAATGACGATAATAACGACGACATTAACGACGATGATTATGACAAAATAACGACGATATTAACGACGATAATTATGAGGATGATAAGGACGATAACAACGATGATAATGACGATATTAACGACGATATTAACGACGATAATAACGACGATATTGACGACGATAATAAAGACAATAAAAAGAAGATAATGACAATAATAACGACGATATTAACGATAATATTTATGACGATAACAACGTAGATAATGACGATAATAACGACGACATTAACGACGATGATTATGACAAAATAACGACGATATTAACGACGATAATTATGAGGATGATAAGGACGATAACAACGATGATAATGACGATAATAACGACGACATTAACGACGATGATTGTGACAAAATAACGACGATATTAACGACGATAATTATGAGGATAATAAGGACGATAACAACGATGATAATGACGATATTAACGACGATATTAACGACGATAATAACGACGATAACAACGATGATAATGACGAAATAACGACGATAATAACGACGATAATTATGAGGATAATAACGACGATAACAACGATGACAATGACGATAATAACGACGATATTAACGACGATAATTATGCGGATAATAACGACGATAACAACGATGATAATAACGATAATAACGACGATATTAACGACGATAATTATGAGGATAATAAGGACGATAACAACGATGATAATGACGATATTAACGACGATATTAATGACGATAATAACGACGATATTAACGACGATAATATTGACGATATTAACTACGATAATAAAGACAATAAAAAGAAGATAATGAGAATAATAACGACGATATTATCGATGATATTTATGACGATAACAACGTAGATAATGACGATAATAACGACGACATTAACGACGATGATTATGACAAAATAACGACGATATTAACGACGATAATTATGAGGATGATAAGGACGATAACAACGATGATAATGACGATATTAACGACGATAATAACGACGATAATAACGACGATATTAACGACGATAATAAAGACAATAAAAAGAAGATAATGACAATAATAACGACGATATTAACGATAATAATTATGACGATAACAACGTAGATAATGACGATAATAACGACGACATTAACGACGGTGATTATGACAAAAAACGACGATATTAACGACGATAATTATGAGGATGATAAGGACGATAACAACGATGATAATGACGATATTAACGACGATATTAACGACGATAATAACGACGATATTAACGACGATAATAACGACGATATTAACGACGATAATAAAGACAATAAAAAGAAGATAATGACAATAATAACGACGATATTAACGATGATATTTATGACGATAACAACGTAGATAATGACGATAATAACGACGACATTAACGACGATGATTATGACAAAATAACGACGATATTAACGACGATAATTATGAGGATGATAAGGACGATAACAACGATGATAATGACGATATTAACGACGATATTAACGACGATAATAACGACGATATTGACGACGATAATAACGACGAAAATAACGACGATATTAACGACGATAATAACGACGATAAAAAGAAGATAATGACAATAATAACGACGATATTAACGACGATAATAACGACGATAATAAAGACGATATTAACGACGATAATAACGACGATAAAAAGAAGATAATGACAATAATAACGACGATATTATCGATGATATTTATGACGATAACAACGTAGATAATGACGATAATAACGACGACATTAACGACGATGATTATGACAAAATAACGACGATATTAACGACGATAATTATGAGGATGATAAGGACGATATCAACGATGATAATGACGATAATAACGACGACATTAACGACGATGATTATGACAAAATAACGACGATATTAACGACGATAATTATGAGGATGATAAGGACGATAACAACGATGATAATGACGATATTAACGACGATAATAACGACGTTAATAACGACGATAAAAAGAAGATAATGACAATAATAAGGACGATATTATCGATGATATTTATGACGATAACAACGTAGATAATGACGATAATAACGACGACATTAACGACGATGATTATGAGGATAATAAGGACGATAACAACGATGATAATGACGATATTAACGACGATATTAACGACGATAATAACGACGTTAATAACGACGATAAAAAGAAGATAATGACAATAATAACGACGATATTATCGATGATATTTATGACGATAACAACGATGATAATGACGATAATAACGACGACATTAACGACGATGATTATGACAAAATAACGACGATATTAACGACGATAATTATGAGGATGATAAGGACGATAACAACGATGATAATGACGATATTAACGACGATATTAACGACGATAATAACGACGTTAATAACGACGATAAAAAGAAGATAATGACAATAATAACGACGATATTATCGATGATATTTATGACGATAACAACGTAGATAATGACGATAATAACGACGACATTAACGACGATGATTATGACAAAATAACGACGATATTAACGACGATAATTATGAGGATGATAAGGACGATAACAACGATGATAATGACGATAATAACGACGACATTAACGACGATGATTGTGACAAAATAACGACGATATTAACGACGATAATTATGAGGATAATAAGGACGATAACAACGATGATAATGACGATATTAACGACGATAATAACGACGATAACAACGATGATAATGACGAAATAACGACGATAATAACGACGATAATTATGAGGATAATAACGACGATAACAACGATGACAATGACGATAATAACGACGATATTAACGACGATAATTATGCGGATAATAACGACGATAACAACGATGATAATAACGATAATAACGACGATATTAACGACGATAATTATGAGGATAATAAGGACGATAACAACGATGATAATGACGATATTAACGACGATATTAACGACGATAATAACGACGATATTAACGACGATAATAACGACGATATTAACGACGATAATAAAGACAATAAAAAGAAGATAATGACAATAATAACGACGATATTATCGATGATATTTATGACGATAACAACGTAGATAATGACGATAATAACGACGACATTAGCGACGATGTTTATGACAAAATAACGACGATATTAACGACGATAATTATGAGGATGATAAGGACGATAACAACGATGATAATGACGGAAATAACGACGACATTAGCGACGATGTTTATGACAAAATAACGACGATATTAACGACGATAATTATGAGGATAATAAGGACGATAACAACGAAGATAATGACGATAATAACGACGACATTAACGACAATGATTATGACAAAATAACGACGATATTAACGACGATAATTATGAGGATAATAAGGACGATAACAACGATGATAATGACGATATTAACGACGATAATAACAACGATATTAACGACGATAATAACGTCGATAAAAAGAAGATAATGACAATAATAACGACGATATTAACGATGATAATTATGACGATAACAACGAAGATAATGACGATAATAACGACGACATTATCGTCGATGATTATGACAAAATAACGACGATATTAACGACGATAATTATGAGGATGATAAGGACGATAACAACGATGATATTGACGATAATAACGACGACATTAGCGACGATGTTTATGACAAAATAACGACGATATTAACGACGATAACTATGAGGATAATAAGGACGATAACAACGATGATAATGACGATATTAACGACGATATTAACGACGATAATAACGACGTTAATAACGACGATAAAAAGAAGATAATGACAATAATAACGACGATATTATCGATGATATTTATGACGATAACAACGTAGATAATGACGATAATAACGACGACATTAACGACGATGATTATGACAAAATAACGACGATATTAACGACGATAATTATGAGGATGATAAGGACGATAACAACGATGATAACGACGATAATAACGACGACATTAACGACGATGATTGTAACAAAATAACGACGATATTAACGACGATAATTATGAGGATAATAAGGACGATAACAACGATGATAATGACGATAATAACGACGACATTAGCGACGATGTTTATGACAAAATAACGACGATATTAACGACGATAATTATGAGGATAATAAGGACGATAACAACGATGATAATGACGATATTAACGACGATATTAACGACGATAATAACGACGATAACAACGATGATAATGACGAAATAACGACGATAATAACGACGATAATTATGAGGATAATAACGACGATAACAACGATGACAATGACGATAATAACGACGATATTAACGACTATAATTATGCGGATAATAACGACGATAACAACGATGATAATAACTATAATAACGACGATATTAACGACGATAATTATGAGGATAATAAGGACGATAACAACGATGATAATGACGATATTAACGACGATATTAACGACGATAATAACGACGATATTAACGACGATAATATTGACGATATTAACGACGATAATAAAGACAATAAAAAGAAGATAATGAGAATAATAACGACGACATTATCGATGATATTTATGACGATAACAACGTAGATAATGACGATAATAACGACGACATTAACGACGATGATTATGACAAAATAACGACGATATTAACGACGATAATTATGAGGATGATAAGGACGATAACAACGATGATAATGACGATATTAACGACGATAATAACGACGATAATAACGACGATATTAACGACGATAATAAAGACAATAAAAAGAAGATAATGACAATAATAACGACGATATTAACGATAATATTTATGACGATAACAACGTAGATAATGACGATAATAACGACGACATTAACGACGATGATTATGACAAAAAACGACGATATTAACGACGATAATTATGAGGATGATAAGGACGATAACAACGATGATAACGACGATAATAACGACGACATTAACGACGATGATTGTGACAAAATAACGACGATATTAACGACGATAATTATGAGGATAATAAGGACGATAACAACGATTATAATGACGATATTAACGACGATATTAACGACGATAATAACGACGTTAATAACGACGATAAAAAGAAGATAATGACAATAATAACGACGATATTATCGATGATATTTATGACGATAACAACGTAGATAATGACGATAATAACGACGACATTAACGACGATGATTATGACAAAATAACGACGATATTAACGACGATAATTATGAGGATAATAAGGACGATAACAACGATGATAATGACGATATTAACGACGATATTAACGACGATAATAACGACGATATTAACGACGATAATAACGACGATATTAACGACGATAATAAAGACAATAAAAAGAAGATAATGAGAATAATAACGACGATATTATCGATGATATTTATGACGATAACAACGTAGATAATGACGATAATAACGACGACATTAACGACGATGATTATGACAAAATAACGACGATATTAACGACGATAATTATGAGGATGATAAGGACGATAACAACGATGATAATGACGATATTAACGACGATAATAACGACGATAATAACGACGATATTAACGACGATAATAAAGACAATAAAAAGAAGATAATGACAATAATAACGACGATATTAACGATAATAATTATGACGATAACAACGTAGATAATGACGATAATAACGACGACATTAACGACGATGATTATGACAAAAAACGACGATATTAACGACGATAATTATGAGGATGATAAGGACGATAACAACGATGATAACGACGATAATAACGACGACATTAACGACGATGATTGTGACAAAATAACGACGATATTAACGACGATAATTATGAGGATAATAAGGACGATAACAACGATTATAATGACGATATTAACGACGATAATAAAGACGATATTAACGACGATAATAACGACGATAAAAAGAAGATAATGACAATAATAACGACGATATTATCGATGATATTTATGACGATAACAACGTAGATAATGACGATAATAACGACGACATTAACGACGATGATTATGACAAAATAACGACGATATTAACGACGATAATTATGAGGATAATAAGGACGATAACAACGATGATAATGACGATATTAACGACGATATTAACGACGATAATAACGACGATATTAACGACGATAATAACGACGATATTAACGACGATAATAAAGACAATAAAAAGAAGATAATGACAATAATAACGACGATATTAACGATGATATTTATGACGATAACAACGTAGATAATGACGATAATAACGACGACATTAACGACGATGATTATGACAAAATAACGACGATATTAACGACGATAATTATGAGGATGATAAGGACGATAACAACGATGATAATGACGATATTAACGACGATATTAACGACGATAATAACGACGATATTGACGACGATAATAACGACGAAAATAACGACGATATTAACGACGATAATAACGACGATAAAAAGAAGATAATGACAATAATAACGACGATATTAACGACGATAATAACGACGATAATAAAGACGATATTAACGACGATAATAACGACGATAAAAAGAAGATAATGACAATAATAACGACGATATTATCGATGATATTTATGACGATAACAACGTAGATAATGACGATAATAACGACGACATTAACGACGATGATTATGACAAAATAACGACGATATTAACGACGATAATTATGAGGATGATAAGGACGATATCAACGATGATAATGACGATAATAACGACGACTTTAACGACGATAATAACGACGATAAAAAGAAGATAATGACAATAATAACGACGATATTAACGACGATAATAACGACGATAATAAAGACGATTTTAACGACGATAATAACGACGATAAAAAGAAGATAATGACAATAATAACGACGATATTAACGATGATAATTATGACTATGACAATGAAGATAATGACGATAATAACGACGACATTAACGACGATGATTATGACAAAATAACGACGATTCTAACGACGATATCTATGAGGATGATAAGGACGATAATAACGACGATAAAAAGAAGATAATGACAATAATAACGACGATATTAACGACGATAATAACGACAATAAAAAGAAGATAAAGACAATAATAACGACGATATTAACCATGATATTTATGACGATAACAACGTAGATAATGACGATAATAACGACGACATTAACGACGATGATTATGACAAAATAACGACGATATTAACGACGATAATAACGACGATAAAAAGAAGATAATGACAATAATAACGACGATATTAACGACGATAATAACGACAATAAAAAGAAGATAAAGACAATAATAACGACGATATTAACCATGATATTTATGACGATAACAACGTAGATAATGACGATAATAACGACGACATTAACGACGGTGATTATGACAAAATAACGACGATATTAACGACGATAATAACGACGATAAAAAGAAGATAATGACAATAATAACGACGATATTAACGACGATAATAACGACGATAATAAAGACGATATTAGCGACGATAATAACGACGATAAAAAGAAGATAATGACAATAATAACGACGATATTATCGATGATATTTATGACGATAACAACGTAGATAATGACGATAATAACGACGACATTAACGACGATGATTATGACAAAATAACGACGATATTAACGACGATAATAACGACGATAAAAAGAAGATAATGACAATAATAACGACGATATTAACGACAATAATAACGACGATAATAAAGACGATATTAACGACGATAATAACGACGATAAAAAGAAGATAATGACAATAATAACGACGATATTATCGATGATATTTATGACGATAACAACGTAGATAATGACGATAATAACGACGACATTAACGACGATGATTATGACAAAATAACGACGATATTAACGACGATAATTATGAGGATGATAAGGACGATATCAACGATGATAATGACGATAATAACGACGACATTAACGACGATAATAACGACGATAAAAAGAAGATAATGACAATAATAACGACGATATTAACGACGATAATAACGACGATAATAAAGACGATTTTAACGACGATAATAACGACGATAAAAAGAAGATAATGACAATAATAACGACGATATTAACGATGATAATTATGACTATGACAATGAAGATAATGACGATAATAACGACGACATTAACGACGATGATTATGACAAAATAACGACGATATTAACGACGATAACTATGAGGATGATAAGGACGATAATAACGACGATAAAAAGAAGATAATGACAATAATAACGACGATATTAACGACGATAATAACGACAATAAAAAGAAGATAAAGACAATAATAACGACGATATTAACCATGATATTTATGACGATAACAACGTAGATAATGACGATAATAACGACGACATTAACGACGATGATTATGACAAAATAACGACGATATTAACGACGATAATAACGACGATAAAAAGAAGATAATGACAATAATAACGACGATATTAACGACGATAATAACGACGATAATAAAGACGATATTAACGACGATAATAACGACGATAAAAAGAAGATAATGACAATAATAACGACGATATTATCGATGATATTTATGACGATATCAACGTAGATAGTGACGATAATAACGACGACATTAACGACGATGATTATGACAAAATAACGACGATATTAACGACGATAATTATGAGGATGATAAGGACGATATCAACGACGATAATGACGATAATAACGACGACATTAACGACGATGATTATGACAAAATAACGACGATATTAACGACGATAATTATGAGGATGATAAGGACGATAACAACGATGATAATGACGATATTAACGACGATAATAACGACGTTAATAACGACGATAAAAAGAAGATAATGACAATAATAAGGACGATATTATCGATGATATTTATGACGATAACAACGTAGATAATGACGATAATAACGACGACATTAACGACGATGATTATGAGGATAATAAGGACGATAACAACGATGATAATGACGATATTAACGACGATATTAACGACGATAATAACGACGTTAATAACGACAATAAAAAGAAGATAATGACAATAATAACGACGATATTATCGATGATATTTATGACGATAACAACGATGATAATGACGATAATAACGACGACATTAACGACGATGATTATGACAAAATAACGACGATATTAACGACGATAATTATGAGGATGATAAGGACGATAACAACGATGATAATGACGATATTAACGACGATATTAACGACGATAATAACGACGTTAATAACGACGATAAAAAGAAGATAATGACAATAATAACGACGATATTATCGATGATATTTATGACGATAACAACGTAGATAATGACGATAATAACGACGACATTAACGACGATGATTATGACAAAATAACGACGATATTAACGACGATAATTATGATGATGATAAGGACGATAACAACGATGATAATGACGATAATAACGACGACATTAACGACGATGATTGTGACAAAATAACGACGATATTAACGACGATAATTATGAGGATAATAATGACGATAACAACGATGATAATGACGATATTAACGACGATAATAACGACGATAACAACGATGATAATGACGAAATAACGACGATAATAACGACGATAATTATGAGGATAATAACGACGATAACAACGATGACAATGACGATAATAACGACGATATTAACGACGATAATTATGCGGATAATAACGACGATAACAACGATGATAATAACGATAATAACGACGATATTAACGACGATAATTATGAGGATAATAAGGACGATAACAACGATGATAATGACGATATTAACGACGATATTAACGACGATAATAACGACGATATTAACGACGATAATAACGACGATATTAACGACGATAATAAAGACAATAAAAAGAAGATAATGACAATAATAACGACGATATTATCGATGATATTTATGACGATAACAACGTAGATAATGACGATAATAACGACGACATTAACGACGATGATTATGACAAAATAACGACGATATTAACGACGATAATTATGAGGATGATAAGGACGATATCAACGATGATAATGACGATAATAACGACGACATTAACGACGATGATTATGACAAAATAACGACGATATTAACGACGATAATTATGAGGATGATAAGGACGATAACAACGATGATAATGACGATATTAACGACGATAATAACGACGTTAATAACGACGATAAAAAGAAGATAATGACAATAATAAGGACGATATTATCGATGATATTTATGACGATAACAACGTAGATAATGACGATAATAACGACGACATTAACGACGATGATTATGAGGATAATAAGGACGGTAACAACGATGATAATGACGATATTAACGACGATATTAACGACGATAATAACGACGTTAATAACGACGATAAAAAGAAGATAATGACAATAATAACGACGATATTATCGATGATATTTATGACGATAACAACGATGATAATGACGATAATAACGACGACATTAACGACGATGATTATGACAAAATAACGACGATATTAACGACGATAATTATGAGGATGATAAGGACGATAACAACGATGATAATGACGATATTAACGACGATATTAACGACGATAATAACGACGTTAATAACGACGATAAAAAGAAGATAATGACAATAATAACGACGATATTATCGATGATATTTATGACGATAACAACGTAGATAATGACGATAATAACGACGACATTAACGACGATGATTATGACAAAATAACGACGATATTAACGACGATAATTATGAGGATGATAAGGACGATAACAACGATGATAATGACGATAATAACGACGACATTAACGACGATGATTGTGACAAAATACGACGATATTAACGACGATAATTAAGAGGATGATAAGGACGATAACAACGATGATAATGACGATAATAACGACGACATTAGCGACGATGTTTATGACAAAATAACGACGATATTAACGACGATAATTATGAGGATAATAAGGACGATAACAACGATGATAATGACGATATTAACGACGATATTAACGACGATAATAACGACGTTAATAATGACGATAAAAAGAAGATAATGACAATAATAACGACGATATTATCGATGATATTTATGACGATAACAACGAAGATAATGACGATTATAACGACGACATTAACGACGATGATTATGACAAAATAACGACAATATTAACGACGATAATTATGAGGATGATAAGGACGATAACAACGATGATAATGACGATAATAACGACGACATTAGCGACGATGTTTATGACAAAATAACGACGATATTAACGACGATAATTATGAGGATAATAAGGACGATAACAACGATTATAATGACGATATTAACGACGATATTAACGACGATAATAACGACGTTAATAACGACGATAAAAAGAAGATAATGACAATAATAACGACGATATTAACGATGATATTTATGACGATAACAACGTAGATAATGACGATAATAACGACGACATTAACGACGATGATTATGACAAAATAACGACGATATTAACGACGATAATTATGAGGATGATAAGGACGATATCAACGATGATAATGACGATAATAACGACGACATTAACGACGATAATAACGACGATAAAAAGAAGATAATGACAATAATAACGACGATATTAACGACGATAATAACGACGATAATAAAGACGATTTTAACGACGATAATAACGACGATAAAAAGAAGATAATGACAATAATAACGACGATATTAACGATGATAATTATGACTATTACAATGAAGATAATGACGATAATAACGACGACATTAACGACGATGATTATGACAAAATAACGACGATTTTAACGACGATAACTATGAGGATGATAAGGACGATAATAACGACGATAAAAAGAAGATAATGACAATAATAACGACGATATTAACGACGATAATAACGACAATAAAAAGAAGATAAAGACAATAATAACGACGATATTAACCATGATATTTATGACGATAACAACGTAGATAATGACGATAATAACGACGACATTAACGACGATGATTATGACAAAATAACGACGATATTAACGACGATAATAACGACGATAAAAAGAAGATAATGACAATAATAACGACGATATTAACGACGATAATAACGACGATAATAACGACGATAAAAAGAAGATAATGACAATAATAACGACGATATTATCGATGATATTTATGACGATAACAACGTAGATAATGACGATAATAACGACGACATTAACGACGATGATTATGACAAAATAACGACGATATTAACGACGATAATTATGAGGATGATAAGGACGATATCAACGATGATAATGACGATAATAACGACGACATTAACGACGATGATTATGACAAAATAACGACGATATTAACGACGATAATTATGAGGATGATAAGGACGATAACAACGATGATAATGACGATATTAACGACGATAATAACGACGTTAATAACGACGATAAAAAGAAGATAATGACAATAATAAGGACGATATTATCGATGATATTTATGACGATAACAACGTAGATAATGACGATAATAACGACGACATTAACGACGATGATTATGAGGATAATAAGGACGATAACAACGATGATAATGACGATATTAACGACGATATTAACGACGATAATAACGACGTTAATAACGACGATAAAAAGAAGATAATGACAATAATAACGACGATATTATCGATGATATTTATGACGATAACAACGATGATAATGACGATAATAACGACGACATTAACGACGATGATTATGACAAAATAACGACGATATTAACGACGATAATTATGAGGATGATAAGGACGATAACAACGATGATAATGACGATATTAACGACGATATTAACGACGATAATAACGACGTTAATAACGACGATAAAAAGAAGATAATGACAATAATAACGACGATATTATCGATGATATTTATGACGATAACAACGTAGATAATGACGATAATAACGACGACATTAACGACGATGATTATGACAAAATAACGACGATATTAACGACGATAATTATGAGGATGATAAGGACGATAACAACGATGATAATGACGATAATAACGACGACATTAACGACGATGATTGTGACAAAATAACGACGATATTAACGACGATAATTATGAGGATAATAAGGACGATAACAACGATGATAATGACGATATTAACGACGATAATAACGACGATAACAACGATGATAATGACGAAATAACGACGATAATAACGACGATAATTATGAGGATAATAACGACGATAACAACGATGACAATGACGATAATAACGACGATATTAACGACGATAATTATGCGGATAATAACGACGATAACAACGATGATAATAACGATAATAACGACGATATTAACGACGATAATTATGAGGATAATAAGGACGATAACAACGATGATAATGACGATATTAACGACGATATTAACGACGATAATAACGACGATATTAACGACGATAATAACGACGATATTAACGACGATAATAAAGACAATAAAAAGAAGATAATGACAATAATAACGACGATATTATCGATGATATTTATGACGATAACAACGTAGATAATGACGATAATAACGACGACATTAGCGACGATGTTTATGACAAAATAACGACGATATTAACGACGATAATTATGAGGATGATAAGGACGATAACAACGATGATAATGACGGAAATAACGACGACATTAGCGACGATGTTTATGACAAAATAACGACGATATTAACGACGATAACTATGAGGATAATAAGGACGATAACAACGATGATAATGACGATAATAACGACGACATTAACGACGATGATTATGACAAAATAACGACGATATTAACGACGATAATTATGAGGATGATAAGGACGATAACAACGATGATAATGACGATAATAACGACGACATTAGCGACGATGTTTATGACACAATAACGACGATATTAACGACGATAATTATGAGGATAATAAGGACGATAACAACGAAGATAATGACGATAATAACGACGACATTAACGACAATGATTATGACAAAATAACGACGATATTAACGACGATAATTATGAGGATAATAAGGACGATAACAACGATGATAATGACGATATTAACGACGATAATAACAACGATATTAACGACGATAATAACGTCGATAAAAAGAAGATAATGACAATAATAACGACGATATTAACGATGATAATTATGACGATAACAACGAAGATAATGACGATAATAACGACGACATTATCGTCGATGATTATGACAAAATAACGACGATATTAACGACGATAATTATGAGGATGATAAGGACGATAACAACGATGATAATGACGATAATAACGACGACATTAGCGACGATGTTTATGACAAAATAACGACGATATTAACGACGATAACTATGAGGATAATAAGGACGATAACAACGATGATAATGACGATATTAACGACGATATTAACGACGATAATAACGACGTTAATAACGACGATAAAAAGAAGATAATGACAATAATAACGACGATATTATCGATGATATTTATGACGATAACAACGTAGATAATGACGATAATAACGACGACATTAACGACGATGATTATGACAAAATAACGACGATATTAACGACGATAATTATGAGGATGATAAGGACGATAACAACGATGATAACGACGATAATAACGACGACATTAACGACGATGATTGTAACAAAATAACGACGATATTAACGACGATAATTATGAGGATAATAAGGACGATAACAACGATGATAATGACGATATTAACGACGATATTAACGACGATAATAACGACGATATTAACGACGATAATAACGACGATAAAAAGAAGATAATGACAATAATAACGACGATATTAACGATGATAATTATGACGATAACAACGAAGATAATGACGATAATAACGACGACATTATCGTCAATGATTCTGACAAAATAACGACGATATTAACGACGATAATTATGAGGATGATAAGGATGATAACAACGATGATAATGACGATAATAACGACGACATTAACGACGATGATTATGACAAAATAACGACGATATTAACGACGATAATTAAGAGGATGATAAGGACGATATCAACGATGATAATGACGATAATAACGACGACATTAGCGACGATGTTTATGACAAAATAACGACGATATTAACGACGATAATTATGAGGATAATAAGGACGATAACAACGATGATAATGACGATATTAACGACGATATTAACGACGATAATAACGACGTTAATAACGACGATAAAAAGAAGATAATGACAATAATAACGACGATATTATCGATGATATTTATGACGATAACAACGAAGATAATGACGATTATAACGACGACATTAACGACGATGATTATGACAAAATAACGACGATATTAACGACGATAATTATGAGGACGATAAGGATGATAACAACGATGATAATGACGATAATAACGACGACATTAACGACGATGATTATGACAAAATAACGACGATATTAACGACGATAATTATGAGGATAATAAGGACGATAACAACGATTATAATGACGATATTAACGACGATATTAACGACGATAATAACGACGTTAATAACGACGATAAAAAGAAGATAATGACAATAATAACGACGATATTATCGATGATATTTATGACGATAACAACGTAGATAATGACGATAATAACGACGACATTAACGACGATGATTATGACAAAATAACGACGATATTAACGACGATAATTATGAGGATAATAAGGACGATAACAACGATGATAATGACGATATTAACGACGATATTAACGACGATAATAACGACGATATTAACGACGATAATAACGACGATATTAACGACGATAATAAAGACAATAAAAAGAAGATAATGACAATAATAACGACGATATTAACGATGATATTTATGACGATAACAACGTAGATAATGACGATAATAACGACGACATTAACGACGATGATTATGACAAAATAACGACGATATTAACGACGATAATTATGAGGATGATAAGGACGATAACAACGCTGATAATGACGATATTAACGACGATATTAACGACGATAATAACGACGATATTGACGACGATAATAACGACGATATTAACGACGATAATAAAGACAATAAAAAGAAGATAATGACAATAATAACGACGATATTATCGATGATATTTATGACGATAACAACGTAGATAATGACGATAATAACGACGACATTAGCGACGATGTTTATGACAAAATAACGACGATATTAACGACGATAATTATGAGGATGATAAGGACGATAACAACGATGATAATGACGGAAATAACGACGACATTAGCGACGATGTTTATGACAAAATAACGACGATATTAACGACGATAACTATGAGGATAATAAGGACGATAACAACGATGATAATGACGATAATAACGACGACATTAACGACGATGATTATGACAAAATAACGACGATATTAACGACGATAATTATGAGGATGATAAGGACGATAACAACGATGATAATGACGATAATAACGACGACATTAGCGACGATGTTTATGACACAATAACGACGATATTAACGACGATAATTATGAGGATAATAAGGACGATAACAACGAAGATAATGACGATAATAACGACGACATTAACGACAATGATTATGACAAAATAACGACGATATTAACGACGATAATTATGAGGATAATAAGGACGATAACAACGATGATAATGACGATATTAACGACGATAATAACAACGATATTAACGACGATAATAACGTCGATAAAAAGAAGATAATGACAATAATAACGACGATATTAACGATGATAATTATGACGATAACAACGAAGATAATGACGATAATAACGACGACATTATCGTCGATGATTATGACAAAATAACGACGATATTAACGACGATAATTATGAGGATGATAAGGACGATAACAACGATGATAATGACGATAATAACGACGACATTAGCGACGATGTTTATGACAAAATAACGACGATATTAACGACGATAACTATGAGGATAATAAGGACGATAACAACGATGATAATGACGATATTAACGACGATATTAACGACGATAATAACGACGTTAATAACGACGATAAAAAGAAGATAATGACAATAATAACGACGATATTATCGATGATATTTATGACGATAACAACGTAGATAATGACGATAATAACGACGACATTAACGACGATGATTATGACAAAATAACGACGATACTAACGACGATAATTATGAGGATGATAAGGACGATAACAACGATGATAACGACGATAATAACGACGACATTAACGACGATGATTGTAACAAAATAACGACGATATTAACGACGATAATTATGAGGATAATAAGGACGATAACAACGATGATAATGACGATATTAACGACGATAATAACGACGAAAATAACGACGATATTAACGACGATAATAACGACGATAAAAAGAAGATAATGACAATAATAACGACGATATTAACGATGATAATTATGACGATAACAACGAAGATAATGACGATAATAACGACGACATTATCGTCAATGATTATGACAAAATAACGACGATATTAACGACGATAATTATGAGGATGATAAGGATGATAACAACGATGATAATGACGATAATAACGACGACATTAACGACGATGATTATGACAAAATAACGACGATATTAACGACGATAATTAAGAGGATGATAAGGACGATAACAACGATGATAATGACGATAATAACGACGACATTAGCGACGATGTTTATGACAAAATAACGACGATATTAACGACGATAATTATGAGGATAATAAGGACGATAACAACGATGATAATGACGATATTAACGACGATATTAACGACGATAATAACGACGTTAATAACGACGATAAAAAGAAGATAATGACAATAATAACGACGATATTATCGATGATATTTATGACGATAACAACGAAGATAATGACGATTATAACGACGACATTAACGACGATGATTATGACTAAATAACGACGATATTAACGACGATAATTATGAGGATGATAAGGACGATAACAACGATGATAATGACGATAATAACGACGACATTAGCGACGATGTTTATGACAAAATAACGACGATATTAACGACGATAATTATGAGGATAATAAGGACGATAACAACGATTATAATGACGATATTAACGACGATATTAACGACGATAATAACGACGTTAATAACGACGATAAAAAGAAGATAATGACAATAATAACGACGATATTATCGATGATATTTATGACGATAACAACGTAGATAATGACGATAATAACGACGACATTAACGACGATGATTATGACAAAATAACGACGATATTAACGACGATAATTATGAGGATAATAAGGACGATAACAACGATTATAATGACGATATTAACGACGATATTAACGACGATAATAACGACGATATTAACGACGATAATAACGACGATATTAACGACGATAATATAGACAATAAAAAGAAGATAATGACAATAATAACGACGATATTAACGATGATATTTATGACGATAACAACGTAGATAATGACGATAATAACGACGACATTAACGACGATGATTATGACAAAATAACGACGATATTAACGACGATAACTATGAGGATGATAAGGACGATAATAACGACGATAAAAAGAAGATAATGACAATAATAACGACGATATTAACGACGATAATAACGACAATAAAAAGAAGATAAAGACAATAATAACGACGATATTAACCATGATATTTATGACGATAACAACGTAGATAATGACGATAATAACGACGACATTAACGACGATGATTATGACAAAATAACGACGATATTAACGACGATAATAACGACGATAAAAAGAAGATAATGACAATAATAACGACGATATTAACGACGATAATAACGACGATAATAAAGACGATATTAACGACGATAATAACGACGATAAAAAGAAGATAATGACAATAATAACGACGATATTATCGATGATATTTATGACGATAACAACGTAGATAATGACGATAATAACGACGACATTAACGACGATGATTATGACAAAATAACGACGATATTAACGACGATAATAACGACGATAAAAAGAAGATAATGACAATAATAACGACGATATTAACGACGATAATAACGACGATAATAAAGACGATATTAACGACGATAATAACGACGATAAAAAGAAGATAATGACAATAATAACGACGATATTATCGATGATATTTATGACGATAACAACGTAGATAATGACGATAATAACGACGACATTAACGACGATGATTATGACAAAATAACGACGATATTAACGACGATAATTATGAGGATGATAAGGACGATATCAACGATGATAATGACGATATTAACGACGATATTAACGACGATAATAACGACGATAAAAAGAAGATAATGACAATAATAACGACGATATTAACGACGATAATAACGACGATAATAAAGACGATATTAACGACGATAATAACGACGATAAAAAGAAGATAATGACAATAATAACGACGATATTAACGATGATAATTATGACTATGACAATGAAGATAATGACGATAATAACGACGACATTAACGACGATGATTATGACAAAATAACGACGATATTAACGACGATAATTATGAGGATAATAAGGACGATAATAACGACGATAAAAAGAAGATAATGACAATAATAACGACGATATTAACGACGATAATAACGACAATAAAAAGAAGATAAAGACAATAATAACGACGATATTAACGATGATATTTATGACGATAACAACGTAGATAATGACGATAATAACGACGACATTAACGACGATGATTATGACAAAATAACGACGATATTAACGACGATAATAACGACGATAAAAAGAAGATAATGACAATAATAACGACGATATTAACGACGATAATAACGACGATAATAAAGACGATATTAACGACGATAATAACGACGATAAAAAGAAGATAATGACAATAATAACGACGATATTATCGATGATATTTATGACGATAACAACGTAGATAATGACGATAATAACGACGACATTAACGACGATGATTATGACAAAATAACGACGATATTAACGACGATAATAACGACGATAAAAAGAAGATAATGACAATAATAACGACGATATTAACGACGATAATAACGACGATAATAAAGACGATATTAACGACGATAATAACGACGATAAAAAGAAGATAATGACAATAATAACGACGATATTATCGATGATATTTATGACGATAACAACGTAGATAATGACGATAATAACGACGACATTAACGACGATGATTATGACAAAATAACGACGATATTAACGACGATAATTATGAGGATGATAAGGACGATATCAACGATGATAATGACGATAATAACGACGATATTAACGACGATAATAACGACGATAAAAAGAAGATAATGACAATAATAACGACGATATTAACGACGATAATAACGACGATAATAAAGACGATTTTAACGACGATAATAACGACGATAAAAAGAAGATAATGACAATAATAACGACGATATTAACGATGATAATTATGACTATGACAATGAAGATAATGACGATAATAACGACGACATTAACGACGATGATTATGACAAAATAACGACGATATTAACGACGATAACTATGAGGATGATAAGGACGATAATAACGACGATAAAAAGAAGATAATGACAATAATAACGACGATATTAACGACGATAATAACGACAATAAAAAGAAGATAAAGACAATAATAACGACGATATTAACCATGATATTTATGACGATAACAACGTAGATAATGACGATAATAACGACGACATTAACGACGATGATTATGACAAAATAACGACGATATTAACGACGATAATAACGACGATAAAAAGAAGATAATGACAATAATAACGACGATATTAACGACGATAATAACGACGATAATAAAGACGATATTAACGACGATAATAACGACGATAAAAAGAAGATAATGACAATAATAACGACGATATTATCGATGATATTTATGACGATAACAACGTAGATAATGACGATAATAACGACGACATTAACGACGATGATTATGACAAAATAACGACGATATTAACGACGATAATTATGAGGATGATAAGGACGATATCAACGATGATAATGACGATAATAACGACGACATTAACGACGATGATTATGACAAAATAACGACGATATTAACGACGATAATTATGAGGATGATAAGGACGATAACAACGATGATAATGACGATATTAACGACGATAATAACGACGTTAATAACGACGATAAAAAGAAGATACTGACAATAATAAAGACGATATTATCGATGATATTTATGACGATAACAACGTAGATAATGACGATAATAACGACGACATTAACGACGATGATTATGAGGATAATAAGGACGATAACAACGATGATAATGACGATATTAACGACGATATTAACGACGATAATAACGACGTTAATAACGACGATAAAAAGAAGATAATGACAATAATAACGACGATATTATCGATGATATTTATGACGATAACAACGATGATAATGACGATAATAACGACGACATTAACGACGATGATTATGACAAAATAACGACGATATTAACGACGATAATTATGAGGATGATAAGGACGATAACAACGATGATAATGACGATATTAACGACGATAATAACGACGATAACAACGATGATAATGACGAAATAACGACGATAATAACGACGATAATTATGAGGATAATAACGACGATAACAACGATGACAATGACGATAATAACGACGATATTAACGACGATAATTATGCGGATAATAACGACGATAACAACGATGATAATAACGATAATAACGACGATATTAACGACGATAATTATGAGGATAATAAGGACGATAACAACGATGATAATGACGATATTAACGACGATATTAACGACGATAATAACGACGATATTAACGACGATAATAACGACGATATTAACGACGATAATAAAGACAATAAAAAGAAGATAATGACAATAATAACGACGATATTATCGATGATATTTATGACGATAACAACGTAGATAATGACGATAATAACGACGACATTAGCGACGATGTTTATGACAAAATAACGACGATATTAACGACGATAATTATGAGAATGATAAGGACGATAACAACGATGATAATGACGGAAATAACGACGACATTAGCGACGATGTTTATGACAAAATAACGACGATATTAACGACGATAACTATGAGGATAATAAGGACGATAACAACGATGATAATGACGATAATAACGACGACATTAACGACGATGATTATGACAAAATAACGACGATATTAACGACGATAATTATGAGCATGATAAGGACGATAACAACGATGATAATGACGATAATAACGACGACATTAGCGACGATGTTTATGACACAATAACGACGATATTAACGACGATAATTATGAGGATAATAAGGACGATAACAACGAAGATAATGACGATAATAACGACGACATTAACGACAATGATTATGACAAAATAACGACGATATTAGCGACGATAATTATGAGGATAATAAGGACGATAACAACGATGATAATGACGATATTAACGACGATATTAACGACGATAATAACGACGATATTAACGACGATAATAACGACGATAAAAAGAAGATAATGACAATAATAACGACGATATTAACGATGATAATTATGACGATAACAACGAAGATAATGACGATAATAACGACGACATTATCGTCGATGATTATGACAAAATAACGACGATATTAACGACGATAATTATGAGGATGATAAGGATGATAACAACGATGATAATGACGATAATAACGACGACATTAACGACGATGATTATGACAAAATAACGACGATATTAACGACGATAATTATGAGGATGATAAGGACGATAACAACGATGATAATGACGATAATAACGACGACATTAGCGACGATGTTTATGACAAAATAACGACGATATTAACGACGATAATTATGAGGATAATAAGGACGATAACAACGATGATAATGACGATATTAACGACGATATTAACGACGATAATAACGACGTTAATAACGACGATAAAAAGAAGATAATGACAATAATAACGACGATATTATCGATGATATTTATGACGATAACAACGAAGATAATGACGATTATAACGACGACATTAACGACGATGATTATGACAAAATAACGACGATATTAACGACGATAATTATGAGGATGATAAGGACGATAACAACGATGATAATGACGATAATAACGACGACATTAGCGACGATGTTTATGACAAAATAACGACGATATTAACGACGATAATTATGAGGATAATAAGGACGATAACAACGATTATAATGACGATATTAACGACGATATTAACGACGATAATAACGACGTTAATAACGACGATAAAAAGAAGATAATGACAATAATAACGACGATATTAACGATGATATTTATGACGATAACAACGTAGATAATGACGATAATAACGACGACATTAACGACGATGATTATGACAAAATAACGACGATATTAACGACGATAAATATGAGAATGATAAGGACGATAACAACGATGATAATGACGATAATAACGACGACATTAACGACGATGATTATGACAAAATAACGACGATATTAACGACGATAATTATGAGGATGATAAGGACGATAACAACGATGATAATGACGATATTAACGACGATATTACCGACGATAATAACGACGTTAATAACGACGATAAAAAGAAGATAATGACAATAATAACGACGATATTATCGATGATATTTATGACGATAACAACGTAGATAATGACGATAATAACGACGACATTAACGACGATGATTATGACAAAATAACGACGATATTAACGACGATAATTATGAGGATAATAAGGACGATAACAACGATGATAATGACGATATTAACGACGATATTAACGACGATAATAACGACGATATTAACGACGATAATAACGACGATATTAACGACGATAATAAAGACAATAAAAAGAAGATAATGACAATAATAACGACGATATTAACGATGATATTTATGACGATAACAACGTAGATAATGACGATAATAACGACGAAATTAACGACGATGATTATGACAAAATAACGACGATATTAACGACGATAATTATGAGGATGATAAGGAAGATAACAACGATGATAATGACGATATTAACGACGATATTAACGACGATAATAACGACGATATTGACGACGATAATAACGACGAAAATAACGACGATATTAACGACGATAATAACGACGATAAAAAGAAGATAATGACAATAATAACGACGATATTAACGACGATGATTATGACAAAATAACGACGATATTAACGACGATAACTATGAAGATGATAAGGACGATAATAACGACGATAAAAAGAAGATAATGACAATAATAACGACGATATTAACGACGATAATAACGACAATAAAAAGAAGATAAAGACAATAATAACGACGATATTAACCATGATATTTATGACGATAACAACGTAGATAATGACGATAATAACGACGACATTAACGACGATGATTATGACAAAATAACGACGATATTAACGACGATAATAACGACGATAAAAAGAAGATAATGACAATAATAACGACGATATTAACGACGATAATAACGACGATAATAAAGACGATATTAACGACGTTAATAACGACGATAAAAGAAGATAATGACAATAATAACGACGATATTATCGATGATATTTATGACGATAACAACGTAGATAATGACGATAATAACGACAACATTAACGACGATGATTATGACAAAATAACGACGATATTAACGACGATAATAACGACGATAAAAAGAAGATAATGACAATAATAACGACGATATTAACGACGATAATAACGACGATAATAAAGACGATATTAACGACGATAATAACGACGATAAAAAGAAGATAATGACAATAATAACGACGATATTATCGATGATATTTATGACGATAACAACGTAGATAATGACGATAATAACGACGACATTAACGACGATGATTAGGACAAAATACCGACGATATTAACGACGATAATTATGAGGATGATAAGGACGATATCAACGATGATAATGACGATATTAACGACGATATTAACGACGATAATAACGACGATAAAAAGAAGATAATGACAATAATAACGACGATATTAACGACGATAATAACGACGATAATAAAGACGATTTTAACGACGATAATAACGACGATAAAAAGAAGATAATGACAATAATAACGACGATATTAACGATGATAATTATGACTATGACAATGAAGATAATGACGATAATAACGACGACATTAACGACGATGATTATGACAAAATAACGACGATATTAACGACGATAACTATGAGGATGATAAGGACGATAATAACGACGATAAAAAGAAGATAATGACAATAATAACGACGATATTAACGACGATAATAACGACAATAAAAAGAAGATAAAGACAATAATAACGACGATATTAACCATGATATTTATGACGATAACAACGTAGATAATGACGATAATAACGACGACATTAACGACGATGATTATGACAAAATAACGACGATATTAACGACGATAATAACGACGATAAAAAGAAGATAATGACAATAATAACGACGATATTAACGACGATAATAACGACGATAATAAAGACGATATTAACGACGATAATAACGACGATAAAAAGAAGATAATGACAATAATAACGACGATATTATCGATGATATTTATGACGATAACAACGTAGATAATGACGATAATAACGACGACATTAACGACGATGATTATGACAAAATAACGACGATATTAACGACGATAATTATGAGGATAATAAGGACGATAACAACGATGATAATGACGATATTAACGACGATATTAACGACGATAATAACGACGATAAAAAGAAGATAATGACAATAATAACGACGATATTAACGACGATAATAACGACGATAATAAAGACGATTTTAACGACGATAATAACGACGATAAAAAGAAGATAATGACAATAATAACGACGATATTAACGATGATAATTATGACTATGACAATGAAGATAATGACGATAATAACGACGACATTAACGACGATGATTATGACAAAATAACGACGATATTAACGACGATAACTATGAGGATGATAAGGACGATAATAACGACTATAAAAAGAAGATAATGACAATAATAACGACGATATTAACGACGATAATAACGACAATAAAAAGAAGATAAAGACAATAATAACGACGATATTAACCATGATATTTATGACGATAACAACGTAGATAATGACGATAATAACGACGACATTAACGACGATGATTATGACAAAATAACGACGATATTAACGACGATAATAACGACGATAAAAAGAAGATAATGACAATAATAACGACGATATTAACGACGATAATAACGACGATAATAAAGACGATATTAACGACGATAATAACGACGATAAAAAGAAGATAATGACAATAATAACGACGATATTATCGATGATATTTATGACGATAACAACGTAGATAATGACGATAATAACGACGACATTAACGACGATGATTATGACAAAATAACGACGATATTAACGACGATAATAACGACGATAAAAAGAAGATAATGACAATAATAACGACGATATTAACGACGATAATAACGACGATAATAAAGACGATATTAACGACGATAATAACGACGATAAAAAGAAGATAATGACAATAATAACGACGATATTATCGATGATATTTATGACGATAACAACGTAGATAATGACGATAATAACGACGACATTAACGACGATGATTATGACAAAATAACGACGATATTAACGACGATAATTATGAGGATGATAAGGACGATATCAACGATGATAATGACGATAATAAAGACGATATTAACGACGATAATAACGACGATAAAAAGAAGATAATGACAATAATAACGACGATATTAACGACGATAATAACGACGATAATAAAGACGATTTTAACGACGATAATAACGACGATAAAAAGAAGATAATGACAATAATAACGACGATATTAACGATGATAATTATGACTATGACAATGAAGATAATGACGATAATAACGACGACATTAACGACGATGATTATGACAAAATAACGACGATATTAACGACGATAACTATGAGGATGATAAGGACGATAATAACGACGATAAAAAGAAGATAATGACAATAATAACGACGATATTAACGACGATAATAACGACAATAAAAAGAAGATAAAGACAATAATAACGACGATATTAACCATGATATTTATGACGATAACAACGTAGATAATGACGATAATAACGACGACATTAACGACGATGATTATGACAAAATAACGACGATATTAACGACGATAATAACGACGATAAAAAGAAGATAATGACAATAATAACGACGATATTAACGACGATAATAACGACGATAATAAAGACGATATTAACGACGATAATAACGACGATAAAAAGAAGATAATGACAATAATAACGACGATATTATCGATGATATTTATGACGATAACAACGTAGATAATGACGATAATAACGACGACATTAACGACGATGATTATGACAAAATAACGACGATATTAACGACGATAATTATGAGGATGATAAGGACGATATCAACGATGATAATGACGATAATAACGACGACATTAACGACGATGATTATGACAAAATAACGACGATATTAACGACGATAATTATGAGGATGATAAGGACGATAACAACGATGATAATGACGATATTAACGACGATAATAACGACGTTAATAACGACGATAAAAAGAAGATACTGACAATAATAAGGACGATATTATCGATGATATTTATGACGATAACAACGTAGATAATGACGATAATAACGACGACATTAACGACGATGATTATGAGGATAATAAGGACGATAACAACGATGATAATGACGATATTAACGACGATATTAACGACGATAATAACGACGTTAATAACGACGATAAAAAGAAGATAATGACAATAATAACGACGATATTATCGATGATATTTATGACGATAACAACGATGATAATGACGATAATAACGACGACATTAACGACGATGATTATGACAAAATAACGACGATATTAACGACGATAATTATGAGGATGATAAGGACGATAACAACGATGATAATGACGATATTAACGACGATAATAACGACGATAACAACGATGATAATGACGAAATAACGACGATAATAACGACGATAATTATGAGGATAATAACGACGATAACAACGATGACAATGACGATAATAACGACGATATTAACGACGATAATTATGCGGATAATAACGACGATAACAACGATGATAATAACGATAATAACGACGATATTAACGACGATAATTATGAGGATAATAAGGACGATAACAACGATGATAATGACGATATTAACGACGATATTAACGACGATAATAACGACGATATTAACGACGATAATAACGACGATATTAACGACGATAATAAAGACAATAAAAAGAAGATAATGACAATAATAACGACGATATTAACGATGATATTTATGACGATAACAACGTAGATAATGACGATAATAACGACGACATTAGCGACGATGTTTATGACAAAATAACGACGATATTAACGACGATAATTATGAGAATGATAAGGACGATAACAACGATGATAATGACGGAAATAACGACGACATTAGCGACGATGTTTATGACAAAATAACGACGATATTAACGACGATAACTATGAGGATAATAAGGACGATAACAACGATGATAATGACGATAATAACGACGACATTAACGACGATGATTATGACAAAATAACGACGATATTAACGACGATAATTATGAGGATGATAAGGACGATAACAACGATGATAATGACGATAATAACGACGACATTAGCGACGATGTTTATGACACAATAACGACGATATTAACGACGATAATTATGAGGATAATAAGGACGATAACAACGAAGATAATGACGATAATAACGACGACATTAACGACAATGATTATGACAAAATAACGACGATATTAGCGACGATAATTATGAGGATAATAAGGACGATAACAACGATGATAATGACGATATTAACGACGATATTAACGACGATAATAACGACGATATTAACGACGATAATAACGACGATAAAAAGAAGATAATGACAATAATAACGACGATATTAACGATGATAATTATGACGATAACAACGAAGATAATGACGATAATAACGACGACATTATCGTCAATGATTATGACAAAATAACGACGATATTAACGACGATAATTATGAGGATGATAAGGATGATAACAACGATGATAATGACGATAATAACGACGACATTAACGACGATGATTATGACAAAATAACGACGATATTAACGACGATAATTAAGAGGATGATAAGGACGATAACAACGATGATAATGACGATAATAACGACGACATTAGCGACGATGTTTATGACAAAATAACGACGATATTAACGACGATAATTATGAGGATAATAAGGACGATAACAACGATGATAATGACGATATTAACGACGATATTAACGACGATAATAACGACGTTAATAACGACGATAAAAAGAAGATAATGACAATAATAACGACGATATTATCGATGATATTTATGACGATAACAACGAAGATAATGACGATTATAACGACGACATTAACGACGATGATTATGACAAAATAACGACGATATTAACGACGATAATTATGAGGATGATAAGGACGATAACAACGATGATAATGACGATAATAACGACGACATTAGCGACGATGTTTATGACAAAATAACGACGATATTAACGACGATAATTATGAGGATAATAAGGACGATAACAACGATTATAATGACGATATTAACGACGATATTAACGACGATAATAACGACGTTAATAACGACGATAAAAAGAAGATAATGACAATAATAACGACGATATTAACGATGATATTTATGACGATAACAACGTAGATAATGACGATAATAACGACGACATTAACGACGATGATTATGACAAAATAACGACGATATTAACGACGATAAATATGAGAATGATAAGGACGATAACAACGATGATAATGACGATAATAACGACAACATTAACGACGATGATTATGACAAAATAACGACGATATTAACGACGATAATTATGAGGATGATAAGGACGATAACAACGATGATAATGACGATATTAACGACGATATTACCGACGATAATAACGACGTTAATAACGACGATAAAAAGAAGATAATGACAATAATAACGACGATATTATCGATGATATTTATGACGATAACAACGTAGATAATGACGATAATAACGACGACATTAACGACGATGATTATGACAAAATAACGACGATATTAACGACGATAATAATGAGGATAATAAGGACGATAACAACGATGATAATGACGATATTAACGACGATATTAACGACGATAATAACGACGATATTAACGACGATAATAACGACGATATTAACGACGATAATAAAGACAATAAAAAGAAGATAATGACAATAATAACGACGATATTAACGATGATATTTATGACGATAACAACGTAGATAATGACGATAATAACGACGAAATTAACGACGATGATTATGACAAAATAACGACGATATTAACGACGATAATTATGAGGATGATAAGGACGATAACAACGATGATAATGACGATATTAACGACGATATTAACGACGATAATAACGACGATATTGACGACGATAATAACGACGAAAATAACGACGATATTAACGACGATAATAACGACGATAAAAAGAAGATAATGACAATAATAACGACGATATTAACGACGATGATTATGACAAAATAACGACGATATTAACGACGATAACTATGAAGATGATAAGGACGATAATAACGACGATAAAAAGAAGATAATGACAATAATAACGACGATATTAACGACGATAATAACGACAATAAAAAGAAGATAAAGACAATAATAACGACGATATTAACCATGATATTTATGACGATAACAACGTAGATAATGACGATAATAACGACGACATTAACGACGATGATTATGACAAAATAACGACGATATTAACGACGATAATAACGACGATAAAAAGAAGATAATGACAATAATAACGACGATATTAACGACGATAATAACGACGATAATAAAGACGATATTAACGACGTTAATAACGACGATAAAAAGAAGATAATGACAATAATAACGACGATATTATCGATGATATTTATGACGATAACAACGTAGATAATGACGATAATAACGACAACATTAACGACGATGATTATGACAAAATAACGACGATATTAACGACGATAATAACGACGATAAAAAGAAGATAATGACAATAATAACGACGATATTAACGACGATAATAACGACGATAATAAAGACGATATTAACGACGATAATAACGACGATAAAAAGAAGATAATGACAATAATAACGACGATATTATCGATGATATTTATGACGATAACAACGTAGATAATGACGATAATAACGACGACATTAACGACGATGATTAGGACAAAATACCGACGATATTAACGACGATAATTATGAGGATGATAAGGACGATATCAACGATGATAATGACGATATTAACGACGATATTAACGACGATAATAACGACGATAAAAAGAAGATAATGACAATAATAACGACGATATTAACGACGATAATAACGACGATAATAAAGACGATTTTAACGACGATAATAACGACGATAAAAAGAAGATAATGACAATAATAACGACGATATTAACGATGATAATTATGACTATGACAATGAAGATAATGACGATAATAACGACGACATTAACGACGATGATTATGACAAAATAACGACGATATTAACGACGATAACTATGAGGATGATAAGGACGATAATAACGACGATAAAAAGAAGATAATGACAATAATAACGACGATATTAACGACGATAATAACGACAATAAAAAGAAGATAAAGACAATAATAACGACGATATTAACCATGATATTTATGACGATAACAACGTAGATAATGACGATAATAACGACGACATTAACGACGATGATTATGACAAAATAACGACGATATTAACGACGATAATTATGAGGATGATAAGGACGATATCAACGATGATAATGACGATAATAACGACGACATTAACGACGATAATAACGACGATAAAAAGAAGATAATGACAATAATAACGACGATATTAACGACGATAATAACGACGATAATAAAGACGATTTTAACGACGATAATAACGACGATAAAAAGAAGATAATGACAATAATAACGACGATATTAACGATGATAATTATGACTATGACAATGAAGATAATGACGATAATAACGACGACATTAACGACGATGATTGTGACAAAATAACGACGATATTAACGACGATAATTATGAGGATGATAAGGACGATAACAACGATGATAATGACGATAATAACGACGACATTAGCGACGATGTTTATGACACAATAACGACGATATTAACGACGATAATTATGAGGATGATAAGGACGATAACAACGATGATAATGACGATATTAACGACGATATTAACGACGATAATAACGACGTTAATAACGACGATAAAAAGAAGATAATGACAATAATAACGACGATATTAACGACGATAATAACGACGATAATAAAGACGATATTAACGACGATAATAACGACGATAAAAAGAAGATAATGACAATAATAACGACGATATTAACGATGATATTTATGACGATAACAACGTAGATAATGACGATAATAACGACGACATTAACGACGATGATTGTGACAAAATAACGACGATATTAACGACGATAATTATGAGGATGATAAGGACGATAACAACGATGATAATGACGATAATAACGACGACATTAGCGACGATGTTTATGACACAATAACGACGATATTAACGACGATAATTATGAGGATGATAAGGACGATAACAACGATGATAATGACGATATTAACGACGATATTAACGACGATAATAACGACGTTAATAACGACGATAAAAAGAAGATAATGACAATAATAACGACGATATTATCGATGATATTTATGACGATAACAACGTAGATAATGACGATAATAACGACGACATTAACGACGATGATTATGACAAAATAACGACGATATTAACGACGATAATTATGAGGATAATAAGGACGATAACAACGATGATAATGACGATATTAACGACGATATTAACGACGATAATAACGACGATATTAACGACGATAATAACGACGATATTAACGACGAAAATAAAGACAATAAAAAGAAGATAATGACAATAATAACGACGATATTAACGATGATATTTATGACGATAACAACGTAGATAATGACGATAATAACGACGACATTAACGACGATGATTATGACAAAATAACGACGATATTAACGACGATAATTATGAGGATAATAAGGACGATAACAACGATGATAATGACGATATTAACGACGATATTAACGACGATAATAACGACAATATTAACGACGATAATAAAGACAATAAAGAGAAGATAATGACAATAATAACGACGATATTAACGATAACATTTATGACGATAACAACGTAGATAATGACGATAATAACGACGACATTAACGACGATGATTATGACAAAATAACGACGATATTAACGACGATAATTATGAGGATAATAAGGACGATAACAACGATGATAATGACGATATTAACGACGATATTAACGACGATAATAACGACGATATTAACGACGATAATAAAGACAATAAAAAGAAGATAATGACAATAATAACGACGATATTAACGATAATATTTATGACGATAACAACGTAGATAATGACGATAATAACGACGACATTAACGACGATGATTATGACAAAATAACGACGATATTAACGACGATAATTATGAGGATGATAAGGACGATAACAACGATGATAATGACGATAATAACGACGACATTAACGACGATGATTGTGACAAAATAACGACGATATTAACGACGATAATTATGAGGATAATAAGGACGATAACAACGATGATAATGACGATATTAACGACGATATTAACGGCGATAATAACGACAATATTAACGACGATAATAAAGACAATAAAGAGAAGATAATGACAATAATAACGACGATATTAAAGATAATATTTATGACGATAACAACGTAGATAATGACGATAATAACAACGACATTAACGACGATGATTGTGACAAAATAACGACGATATTAACGACGATAATTATGAGGATAATAAGGACGATAACAACGATGATAACAACGATAATAATGACGATATTAACGACGATATTAACGACGATAATAACGACGTTAAAAACGACGATAAAAAGAAGTTAATGACAATAATAACGACGATATTATCGATGATATTTATAACGATAACAACGTAGATAATGACGATAATAACGACGACATTAACGACGATGATTATGACAAAATAACGACGATATTAACGACGATAATTATGAGGATGATAAGGACGATAACAACGATGATAATGACGATATTAACGACGATATTAACGACGATAATAACGACGTTAATAACGACGATAAAAAGAAGATAATGACAATAATAACGACGATATTATCGATGATATTTATGACGATAACAACGTAGATAATGACGATAATAACGACGACATTAACGACGATGATTATGACAAAATAACGACGATATTAACGACGATAATTATGAGGATAATAAGGACGATAACAACGATGATAATGACGATATTAACGACGATATTAACGACGATAATAACGACGTTAATAACGACGATAAAAAGAAGATAATGACAATAATAACGACGATATTATCGATGATAATTATGACGATAACAACGAAGATAATGACGATAATAACGACGACATTAACGACGATGATTATGACAAAATAACGACGATATTAACGACGATAAATATGAGGATGATAAGGACGATAACAACGATGATAATGACGATAATAACGACGACATTAGCGACGATGTTTATGACAAAATAACGACGATATTACGACGATAATTATGAGGATAATAAGGACGATAACAACGATGATAATGACGATATTAACGACGATATTAACGACGATAATAACGACGATATTAACGACGATAATAAAGACAATAAAAAGAAGATAATGACAATAATAACGACGATATTAACGATAATATTTATGACGATAACAACGTAGATAATGACGAAAATAACGACGACATTAACGACGATGATTATGACAAAATAACGACGATATTAACGACGATAATTATGAGGATGATAAGGACGATAACAACGATGATAATGACGATAATAACGACGACATTAACGACGATGATTGTGACAAAATAACGACGAAATTAACGGCGATAATTATGAGGATAATAAGGACGATAACAACGATGATAATGACGATATTAACGACGATATTAACGACGATAATAACGACAATATTAACGACGATAATAAAGACAATAAAGAGATGATAATGACAATAATAACGACGATATTAAAGATAATATTTATGACGATAACAACGTAGATAATGACGATAATAACGACGACATTAACGACGATGATTATGACAAAATAACGACGATATTAACGACGATAATTATGAGGATGATAAGGACGATAACAACGATGATAATGACGATATTAACGACGATATTAACGACGATAATAACGACGTTAAAAACGACGATAAAAAGAAGATAATGACAATAATAACGACGATATTATCGATGATATTTATAACGATAACAACGTAGATAATGACGATAATAACGACGACATTAACGATGATGATTATGACAAAATAACGACGATATTAACGACGATAATTATGAGGATGATAAGGACGATATCAACGATGATAATGACGATATTAACGACGATATTAACGACGATAATAACGACGTTAATAACGACGATAAAAAGAAGATAATGACAATAATAACGACGATATTATCGATGATATTTATGACGATAACAACGTAGATAATGACGATAATAACGACGACATTAACGACGATGATTGTGACAAAATAACGACGAAATTAACGACGATAATTATGAGGATAATAAGGACGATAACAACGATGATAATGACGATATTAACGACGATATTAACGACGATAATAACGACAATATTAACGACGATAATAAAGACAATAAAGAGAAGATAATGACAATAATAACGACGATATTAAAGATAATATTTATGACGATAACAACGTAGATAATGACGATAATAACGACGACATTAACGACGATGATTATGACAAAATAACGACGATATTAACGACGACAATTATGAGGATGATAAGGACGATAACAACGATGATAATGACGATAATAACGACGACATTAACGACGATGATTGTGACAAAATAACGACGATATTAACGACGATAATTATGAGGATAATAAGGACGATAACAACGATTATAATGACGATATTAACGACGATAATAACGACGATATTAACGACGATAATAACGTCGATAAAAAGAAGATAATGACAATAATAACGACGATATTAACGATGATATTTATGACGATAACAACGATGATAATGACGATAATAACGACGACATTAACGACGATGATTATGACAAAATAACGACGATATTAACGACGATAATTATGAGGATGATAAGGACGATAACAACGATGATAATGACGATATTAACGACGATATTAACGACGATAATAACGACGTTAATAACGACGATAAAAAGAAGATAATGACAATAATAACGACGATATTATCGATGATATTTATGACGATAACAACGATGATAATGACGATAATAACGACGACATTAACGACGATGATTATGACAAAATAACGACGATATTAACGACGATAATTATGAGGATGATAAGGACGATAACAACGATGATAATGACGATATTAACGACGATATTAACGACGATAATAACGACGTTAATAACGACGATAAAAAGAAGATAATGACAATAATAACGACGATATTATCGATGATATTTATGACGATAACAACGTAGATAATGACGATAATAACGACGACATTAACGACGATGATTATGAGGATGATAAGGACGATAACAACGATGATAATGACGATATTAACGACGATATTAACGACGATAATAACGACGTTAATAACGACGATAAAAAGAAGATAATGACAATAATAACGACGATATTATCGATGATATTTATGACGATAACAACGTAGATAATGACGATAATAACGACGACATTAACGACGATGATTATGACAAAATAACGACGATATTAACGACGATAATTATGAGGATAATAAGGACGATAACAACGATGATAGTGACGATATTAACGACGATATTAACGACGATAATAACGACGATATTAACGACGATAATAAAGACAATAAAAAGAAGATAATGAAAATAATAACGACGATATTAACGATGATATTTATGACGATAACAAGGTAGATAATGACGATAATAACGACGACATTAACGATGATGATTATGACAAAATAACGACGATATTAACGACGATAATTATGAGGATGATAAGGACGATAACAACGATGATAATGACGATAATAACGACGATAATAACGACGATATTAACGACGATAATAACGTCGATAAAAAGAAGATAATGACAATAATAACGACGATATTATCGATGATATTTATGACGATAACAACGTAGATAATGACGATAATAACGACGACATTAACGATGATGATTATGACAAAATAACGACGATATTAACGACGATAATTATGAGGATGATAAGGACGATAACAACGATGATAATGACGATAATAACGACGACATTAGCGACGATGTTTATGACAAAATAACGACGATATTAACGACGATAATTTTGAGGATGATAAGGACGATAACAACGATTATAATGACGATATTAACGACGATATTAACGACGATAATAACGACGTTAAAAACGACGATAAAAAGAAGATAATGACAATAATAACGACGATATTATCGATGATATTTATGACGATAACAACGTAGGTAATGACGATAATAACGACGACATTAACGATGATGATTGTGACAAAATAACGACGATATTAACGACGATAATTATGAGGATAATAAGGACGATAACAACGATGATAATGACGATATTAACGACGATAATAACGACGATATTAACGACGATAATAACGTCGATAAAAAGAAGATAATGACAATAATAACGACGATATTAACGATGATAATTATGACGATAACAACGAAGATAATGACGATAATAACGACGACATTAACGACGATGATTATGACAAAATAACGACGATATTAACGACGATAAATATGAGGATGATAAGGACGATAACAACGATGATAATGACGATAATAACGACGACATTAGCGACGATGTTTATGACAAAATAACGACGATATTAACGACGATAATTATGAGGATGATAAGGACGATAACAACGATGATAATGACGATATTAACGACGATATTAACGACGATAATAACGACGATATTAACGACGATAATAAAGACAATAAAAAGAAGATAATGACAATAATAACGACGATATTAACGATAATATTTATGACGATAACAACGTAGATAATGACGATAATAACGACGACATTAACGACGATGATTATGACAAAATAACGACGATATTAACGACGATAATTATGAGGATGATAAGGACGATAACAACGATGATAATGACGATAATAACGACGACATTAACGACGATGATTGTGACAAAATAACGACGAAATTAACGACGATAATTATGAGGATAATAAGGACGATAACAACGATGATAATGACGATATTAACGACGATATTAACGACGATAATAACGACAATATTAACGACGATAATAAAGACAATAAAGAGAAGATAATGACAATAATAACGACGATATTAACGATGATATTTATGACGATAACAACGTAGATAATGACGATAATAACGACGACATTAACGACGATGATTATGACAAAATAACGACGATATTAACGACGATAATTATGAGGATGATAAGGACGATAACAACGATGATAATGACGATAATAACGACGACATTAGCGACGATGTTTATGACAAAATAACGACGATATTAACGACGATAATTATGAGGATGATAAGGACGATAACAACGATTATAATGACGATATTAACGACGATATTAACGACGATAATAACGACGTTAAAAACGACGATAAAAAGAAGATAATGACAATAATAACGACGATATTATCGATGATATTTATGACGATAACAACGTAGATAATGACGATAATAACGACGACATTAACGATGATGATTGTGACAAAATAACGACGATATTAACGACGATAATTATGAGGATAATAAGGACGATAACAACGATGATAATGACGATATTAACGACGATAATAACGACGATATTAACGACGATAATAACGTCGATAAAAAGAAGATAATGACAATAATAACGACGATATTAACGATGATAATTATGACGATAACAACGAAGATAATGACGATAATAACGACGACATTAACGACGATGATTATGACAAAATAACGACGATATTAACGACGATAAATATGAGGATGATAAGGACGATAACAACGATGATAATGACGATAATAACGACGACATTAGCGACGATGTTTATGACAAAATAACGACGATATTAACGACGATAATTATGAGGATGATAAGGACGATAACAACGATGATAATGACGATATTAACGACGATATTAACGACGATAATAACGACGATATTAACGACGATAATAAAGACAATAAAAAGAAGATAATGACAATAATAACGACGATATTAACGATAATATTTATGACGATAACAACGTAGATAATGACGATAATAACGACGACATTAACGACGATGATTATGACAAAATAACGACGATATTAACGACGATAATTATGAGGATGATAAGGACGATAACAACGATGATAATGACGATAATAACGACGACATTAACGACGATGATTATGACAAAATAACGACGATATTAACGACGATAATTATGAGGATAATAAGGACGATAACAACGATGATAATGACGATATTAACGACGATATTAACGACGATAATAACGACAATATTAACGACGATAATAAAGACAATAAAGAGAAGATAATGACAATAATAACGACGATATTAAAGATAATATTTATGACGATAACAACGTAGATAATGACGATAATAACGACGACATTAACGACGATGATTATGACAAAATAACGACGATATTAACGACGATAATTATGAGGATGATAAGGACGATAACAACGATGATAATGACGATAATAACGACGACATTAACGACGATGATTGTGACAAAATAACGACGATATTAACGACGATAATTATGAGGATAATAAGGACGATAACAACGATGATAATGACGATATTAACGACGATAATAACGACGATATTAACGACGATAATAACGTCCATAAAAAGAAGATAATGACAATAATAACGACGATATTAACGATGATATTTATGACGATAACAACGATGATAATGACGATAATAACGACGACATTAACGACGATGATTATGACAAAATAACGACGATATTAACGACGATAATTATGAGGATGATAAGGACGATAACAACGATGATAATGACGATATTAACGACGATAATAACGACGTTAATAACGACGATAAAAAGAAGATAATGACAATAATAACGACGATATTATCGATGATATTTATGACGATAACAACGATGATAATGACGATAATAACGACGACATTAACGACGATGATTATGACAAAATAACGACGATATTAACGACGATAATTATGAGGATGATAAGGACGATAACAACGATGATAATGACGATATTAACGACGATATTAACGACGATAATAACGACGTTAATAACGACGATAAAAAGAAGATAATGACAATAATAACGACGATATTATCGATGATATTTATGACGATAACAACGTAGATAATGACGATAATAACGACGACATTAACGACGATGATTATGAGGATGATAAGGACGATAACAACGATGATAATGACGATATTAACGACGATATTAACGACGATAATAACGACGTTAATAACGACGATAAAAAGAAGATAATGACAATAATAACGACGATATTATCGATGATATTTATGACGATAACAACGTAGATAATGACGATAATAACGACGACATTAACGACGATGATTATGACAAAATAACGACGATATTAACGACGATAATTATGAGGATAATAAGGACGATAACAACGATGATAGTGACGATATTAACGACGATATTAACGACGATAATAACGACGATATTAACGACGATAATAAAGACAATAAAAAGAAGATAATGAAAATAATAACGACGATATTAACGATGATATTTATGACGATAACAAGGTAGATAATGACGATAATAACGACGACATTAACGATGATGATTATGACAAAATAACGACGATATTAACGACGATAATTATGAGGATGATAAGGACGATAACAACGATGATAATGACGATAATAACGACGATAATAACGACGATATTAACGACGATAATAACGTCGATAAAAAGAAGATAATGACAATAATAACGACGATATTATCGATGATATTTATGACGATAACAACGTAGATAATGACGATAATAACGACGACATTAACGATGATGATTATGACAAAATAACGACGATATTAACGACGATAATTATGAGGATGATAAGGACGATAACAACGATGATAATGACGATAATAACGACGACATTAACGACGATGATTGTGACAAAATAACGACGAAATTAACGACGATAATTATGAGGATAATAAGGACGATAACAACGATGATAATGACGATATTAACGACGATATTAACGACGATAATAACGACAATATTAACGACGATAATAAAGACAATAAAGAGAAGATAATGACAATAATAACGACGATATTAAAGATAATATTTATGACGATAACAACGTAGATAATGACGATAATAACGACGACATTAACGACGATGATTATGACAAAATAACGACGATATTAACGACGATAATTATGAGGATGATAAGGACGATAACAACGATGATAATGACGATATTAACGACGATATTAACGACGATAATAACGACGATATTAACGACGATAATAAAGACAATAAAAAGAAGATAATGACAATAATAACGACGATATTAACGATAATATTTATGACGATAACAACGTAGATAATGACGATAATAACGACGACATTAACGACGATGATTATGACAAAATAACGACGATATTAACGACGATAATTATGAGGATGATAAGGACGATAACAACGATGATAATGACGATAATAACGACGACATTAACGACGATGATTGTGACAAAATAACGACGAAATTAACGACGATAATTATGAGGATAATAAGGACGATAACAACGATGATAATGACGATATTAACGACGATATTAACGACGATAATAACGACAATATTAACGACGATAATAAAGACAATAAAGAGAAGATAATGACAATAATAACGACGATATTAAAGATAATATTTATGACGATAACAACGTAGATAATGACGATAATAACGACGACATTAACGACGATGATTATGACAAAATAACGACGATATTAACGACGATAATTATGAGGATGATAAGGACGATAACAACGATGATAATGACGATAATAACGACGACATTAACGACGATGATTGTGACAAAATAACGACGAAATTAACGACGATAATTATGAGGATAATAAGGACGATAACAACGATGATAATGACGATATTAACGACGATATTAACGACGATAATAACGACAATATTAACGACGATAATAAAGACAATAAAGAGAAGATAATGACAATAATAACGACGATATTAAAGATAATATTTATGACGATAACAACGTAGATAATGACGATAATAACGACGACATTAACGACGATGATTATGACAAAATAACGACGATATTAACGACGATAATTATGAGGATGATAAGGACGATAACAACGATGATAATGACGATAATAACGACGACATTAGCGACGATGTTTATGACAAAATAACGACGATATTAACGACGATAATTATGAGGATGATAAGGACGATAACAACGATTATAATGACGATATTAACGACGATATTAACGACGATAATAACGACGTTAAAAACGACGATAAAAAGAAGATAATGTCAATAATAACGACGATATTATCGATGATATTTATGACGATAACAACGTAGATAATGACGATAATAACGACGACATTAACGATGATGATTGTGACAAAATAACGACGATATTAACGACGATAATTATGAGGATAATAAGGACGATAACAACGATGATAATGACGATATTAACGACGATAATAACGACGATATTAACGACGATAATAACGTCGATAAAAAGAAGATAATGACAATAATAACGACGATATTAACGATGATAATTATGACGATAACAACGAAGATAATGACGATAATAACGACGACATTAACGACGATGATTATGACAAAATAACGACGATATTAACGACGATAAATATGAGGATGATAAGGACGATAACAACGATGATAATGACGATAATAACGACGACATTAGCGACGATGTTTATGACAAAATAACGACGATATTAACGACGATAATTATGAGGATAATAAGGACGATAACAACGATGATAATGACGATATTAACGACGATATTAACGACGATAATAACGACGATATTAACGACGATAATAAAGACAATAAAAAGAAGATAATGACAATAATAACGACGATATTAACGATAATATTTATGACGATAACAACGTAGATAATGACGATAATAACGACGACATTAACGACGATGATTATGACAAAATAACGACGATATTAACGACGATAATTATGAGGATGATAAGGACGATAACAACGATGATAATGACGATAATAACGACGACATTAACGACGATGATTGTGACAAAATAACGACGAAATTAACGACGATAATTATGAGGATAATAAGGACGATAACAACGATGATAATGACGATATTAACGACGATATTAACGACGATAATAACGACAATATTAACGACGATAATAAAGACAATAAAGAGAAGATAATGACAATAATAACGACGATATTAAAGATAATATTTATGACGATAACAACGTAGATAATGACGATAATAACGACGACATTAACGACGATGATTATGACAAAATAACGACGATATTAACGACGATAATTATGAGGATGATAAGGACGATAACAACGATGATAATGACGATATTAACGACGACATTAGCGACGATGTTTATGACAAAATAACGACGATATTAACGACGATAATTATGAGGATGATAAGGACGATAACAACGATTATAATGACGATATTAACGACGATATTAACGACGATAATAACGACGTTAAAAACGACGATAAAAAGAAGATAATGACAATAATAACGACGATATTATCGATGATATTTATGACGATAACAACGTAGATAATGACGATAATAACGACGACATTAACGATGATGATTGTGACAAAATAACGACGATATTAACGACGATAATTATGAGGATAATAAGGACGATAACAACGATGATAATGACGATATTAACGACGATAATAACGACGATATTAACGACGATAATAACGTCGATAAAAAGAAGATAATGACAATAATAACGACGATATTAACGATGATAATTATGACGATAACAACGAAGATAATGACGATAATAACGACGACATTAACGACGATGATTATGACAAAATAACGACGATATTAACGACGATAAATATGAGGATGATAAGGACGATAACAACGATGATAATGACGATAATAACGACGACATTAACGACGATGATTGTGACAAAATAACGACGAAATTAACGACGATAATTATGAGGATAATAAGGACGATAACAACGATGATAATGACGATATTAACGACGATATTAACGACGATAATAACGACAATATTAACGACGATAATAAAGACAATAAAGAGAAGATAATGACAATAATAACGACGATATTAAAGATAATATTTATGACGATAACAACGTAGATAATGACGATAATAACGACGACATTAACGACGATGATTATGACAAAATAACGACGATATTAACGACGATAATTATGAGGATGATAAGGACGATAACAACGATGATAATGACGATATTAACGACGATATTAACGACGATAATAACGACGTTAAAAACGACGATAAAAAGAAGATAATGACAATAATAACGACGATATTATCGATGATATTTATAACGATAACAACGTAGATAATGACGATAATAACGACGACATTAACGACGATGATTATGACAAAATAACGACGATATTAACGACGATAATTATGAGGATGATAAGGAAGATAACAACGATGATAATGACGATATTAACGACGATATTAACGACGATAATAACGACGTTAATAACGACGATAAAAAGAAGATAATGACAATAATAACGACGATATTATCGATGATATTTATGACGATAACAACGTAGATAATGACGATAATAACGACGACATTAACGACGATGATTATGACAAAATAACGACAATATTAACGACGATAATTATGAGGATGATAAGGACGATAACAACGATGATAATGACGATATTAACGACGATATTAACGACGATAATAACGACGTTAATAACGACGATAAAAAGAAGATAATGACAATAATAACGACGATATTATCGATGATATTTATGACGATAACAACGTAGATAATGACGATAATAACGACGACATTAACGACGATGATTATGAGGATGATAAGGACGATAACAACGATTATAATGACGATATTAACGACGATATTAACGACGATAATAACGACGTTAATAACGACGATAAAAAGAAGATAATGACAATAATAACGACGATATTATCGATGATATTTATGACGATAACAACGTAGATAATGACGATAATAACGACGACATTAACGACGATGATTATGACAAAATAACGACGATATTAACGACGATAATTATGAGGATAATAAGGACGATAACAACGATGATAGTGACGATATTAACGACGATATTAACGACGATAATAACGACGATATTAACGACGATAATAAAGACAATAAAAAGAAGATAATGAAAATAATAACGACGATATTAACGATGATATTTATGACGATAACAAGGTAGATAATGACGATAATAACGACGACATTAACGATGATGATTATGACAAAATAACGACGATATTAACGACGATAATTATGAAGATGATAAGGACGATAACAACGATGATAATGACGATAATAACGACGACATTAGCGACGATGTTTATGACAAAATAACGACGATATTAACGACGATAATTATGAGGATAATAAGGACGATAACAACGATTATAATGACGATATTAACGACGATATTAACGACGATAATAACGACGTTAAAAACGACGATAAAAAGAAGATAATGACAATAATAACGTCGATATTATCGATGATATTTATGACGATAACAACGATGATAATGACGATAATAACGACGACATTAACGACGATGATTATGACAAAATAACGACGATATTAACGACGATAATTATGAGGATGATAAGGACGATAACAACGATGATAATGACGATATTAACGACGATATTAACGACGATAATAACGACGGTAAAAACGACGATAAAAAGAAGATAATGACAATAATAACGACGATATTATCGATGATATTTATGACGATAACAACGTAGATAATGACGATAATAACGACGACATTAACGACGATGATTATGACAAAATAACGACGATATTAACGACGATAATTATGAGGATGATAAGGACGATAACAACGATGATAATGACGATATTAACGACGATATTAACGACGATAATAACGACGATATTAACGACGATAATAAAGACAATAAAAAGAAGATAATGACAATAATAACGACGATATTAACGATAATATTTATGACGATAACAACGTAGATAATGACGATAATAACGACGACATTAACGACGATGATTATGACAAAATAACGACGATATTAACGACGATAATTATGAGGATGATAAGGACGATAACAACGATGATAATGACGATAATAACGACGACATTAGCGACGATGTTTATGACAAAATAACGACGATATTAACGACGATAATTATGAGGATGATAAGGACGATAACAACGATTATAATGACGATATTAACGACGATATTAACGACGATAATAACGACGTTAAAAACGACGATAAAAAGAAGATAATGACAATAATAACGACGATATTATCGATGATATTTATGACGATAACAACGTAGATAATGACGATAATAACGACGACATTAACGATGATGATTGTGACAAAATAACGACGATATTAACGACGATAATTATGAGGATAATAAGGACGATAACAACGATGATAATGACGATATTAACGACGATAATAACGACGATATTAACGACGATAATAACGTCGATAAAAAGAAGATAATGACAATAATAACGACGATATTAACGATGATAATTATGACGATAACAACGAAGATAATGACGATAATAACGACGACATTAACGACGATGATTATGACAAAATAACGACGATATTAACGACGATAAATATGAGGATGATAAGGACGATAACAACGATGATAATGACGATAATAACGACGACATTAGCTACGATGTTTATGACAAAATAACGACGATATTAACGACGATAATTATGAGGATGATAAGGACGATAACAACGATTATAATGACGATATTAACGACGATATTAACGACGATGATTATGACAAAATAACGACGATATTAACGACGATAATTATGAGGATAATAAGGACGATAACAACGATGATAGTGACGATATTAACGACGATATTAACGACGATAATAACGACGATATTAACGACGATAATAAAGACAATAAAAAGAAGATAATGAAAATAATAACGACGATATTAACGATGATATTTATGACGATAACAAGGTAGATAATGACGAAAATAACGACGACATTAACGATGATGATTATGACAAAATAACGACGATATTAACGACGATAATTATGAAGATGATAAGGACGATAACAACGATGATAATGACGATAATAACGACGACATTAGCGACGATGTTTATGACAAAATAACGACGATATTAACGACGATAATTATGAGGATAATAAGGACGATAACAACGATTATAATGACGATATTAACGACGATATTAACGACGATAATAACGACGTTAAAAACGACGATAAAAAGAAGATAATGACAATAATAACGACGATATTATCGATGATATTTATGACGATAACAACGATGATAATGACGATAATAACGACGACATTAACGACGATGATTATGACAAAATAACGACGATATTAACGACGATAATTATGAGGATGATAAGGACGATAACAACGATGATAATGACGATATTAACGACGATATTAACGACGATAATAACGACGGTAAAAACGACGATAAAAAGGAGATAATGACAATAATAACGACGATATTATCGATGATATTTATGACGATAACAACGTAGATAATGACGATAATAACGACGACATTAACGACGATGATTATGACAAAATAACGACGATATTAACGACGATAATTATGAGGATGATAAGGACGATAACAACGATGATAATGACGATATTAACGACGATATTAACGACGATAATAACGACGATATTAACGACGATAATAAAGACAATAAAAAGAAGATAATGACAATAATAACGACGATATTAACGATAATATTTATGACGATAACAACGTAGATAATGACGATAATAACGACGACATTAACGACGATGATTATGACAAAATAACGACGATATTAACGACGATAATTATGAGGATGATAAGGACGATAACAACGATGATAATGACGATAATAACGACGACATTAGCGACGATGTTTATGACAAAATAACGACGATATTAACGACGATAATTATGAGGATGATAAGGACGATAACAACGATTATAATGACGATATTAACGACGATATTAACGACGATAATAACGACGTTAAAAACGACGATAAAAAGAAGATAATGACAATAATAACGACGATATTATCGATGATATTTATGACGATAACAACGTAGATAATGACGATAATAACGACGACATTAACGATGATGATTGTGACAAAATAACGACGATATTAACGACGATAATTATGAGGATAATAAGGACGATAACAACGATGATAATGACGATATTAACGACGATAATAACGACGATATTAACGACGATAATAACGTCGATAAAAAGAAGATAATGACAATAATAACGACGATATTAACGATGATAATTATGACGATAACAACGAAGATAATGACGATAATAACGACGACATTAACGACGATGATTATGACAAAATAACGACGATATTAACGACGATAAATATGAGGATGATAAGGACGATAACAACGATGATAATGACGATAATAACGACGACATTAGCTACGATGTTTATGACAAAATAACGACGATATTAACGACGATAATTATGAGGATGATAAGGACGATAACAACGATTATAATGACGATATTAACGACGATATTAACGACGATAATAACGACGTTAAAAACGACGATAAAAAGAAGATAATGACAATAATAACGACGATATTATCGATGATATTTATGACGATAACAACGTAGATAATGACGATAATAACGACGACATTAACGATGATGATTGTGACAAAATAACGACGATATTAACGACGATAATTATGAGGATAATAAGGACGATAACAACGATGATAATGACGATATTAACGACGAAAATAACGACGATATTAACGACGATAATAACGTCGATAAAAAGAAGATAATGACAATAATAACGACGATATTAACGATGATAATTATGACGATAACAACGAAGATAATGACGATAATAACGACGACATTAACGACGATGATTATGACAAAATAACGACGATATTAACGACGATAAATATGAGGATGATAAGGACGATAACAACGATGATAATGACGATAATAACGACGACATTAGCGACGATGTTTATGACAAAATAACGACGATATTAACGACGATAATTATGAGGATAATAAGGACGATAACAACGATGATAATGACGATGTTAACGACGATATTAACGACGATAATAACGACGATATTAACGACGATAATAAAGACAATAAAAAGAAGATAATAACAATAATAACGACGATATTAACGATAATATTTATGACGATAACAACGTAGATAATGACGATAATAACGACGACATTAACGACGATGATTATGTCAAAATAACGACGATATTAACGACGATAATTATGAGGATGATAAGGACGATAACAACGATGATAATGACGATAATAACGACGACATTAACGACGATGATTGTGACAAAATAACGACGAAATTAACGACGATAATTATGAGGATAATAAGGACGATAACAACGATGATAATGACGATATTAACGACGATATTAACGACGATAATAACGATAATATTAACGACGATAATAAAGACAATAAAGAGAAGATAATGACAATAATAACGACGATATTAAAGATAATATTTATGACGATAACAACGTAGATAATGACGATAATAACGACGACATTAACGACGATGATTATGACAAAATAACGACGATATTAACGACGATAATTATGAGGATGATAAGGACGATAACAACGATGATAATGACGATATTAACGACGATATTAACGACGATAATAACGACGTTAAAAACGACGATAAAAAGAAGATAATGACAATAATAACGACGATATTATCGATGATATTTATAACGATAACAACGTAGATAATGACGATAATAACGACGACATTAACGACGATGATTATGACAAAATAACGACGATATTAACGACGATAATTATGAGGATGATAAGGACGATAACAACGATGATAATGACGATAATAACGACGACATTAACGACGATGATTGTGACAAAATAACGACGATATTAACGACGATAATTATGAGGATAATAAGGACGATAACAACGATGATAATGACGATATTAACGACGATAATAACGACGATATTAACGACGATAATAACGTCGATAAAAAGAAGATAATGACAATAATAACGACGATATTATCGATGATATTTATGACGATAACAACGTAGATAATGACGATAATAACGACGACATTAACGACGATGATTATGACAAAATAACGACGATATTAACGACGATGATTATGACAAAATAACGACGATATTAACGACGATAATTATGAGGATGATAAGGACGATAACAACGATGATAATGACGATATTAACGACGATATTAACGACGATAATAACGACGGTAAAAACGACGATAAAAAGAAGATAATGACAATAATAACGACGATATTATCGATGATATTTATGACGATAACAACGTAGATAATGACGATAATAACGACGACATTAACGACGATGATTATGACAAAATAACGACGATATTAACGACGATAATTATGAGGATGATAAGGACGATAACAACGATGATAATGACGATATTAACGACGATATTAACGACGATAATAACGACGTTAATAAAGACGATAAAAAGAAGATAATGACAATAATAACGACGATATTATCGATGATATTTATGACGATAACAACGAAGATAATGACGATAATAACGACGATATTAACGACGATGATTATGACAAAATAACGACGATATTAACGACGATAAATATGAGGATGATAAGGACGATAACAACGATGATAATGACGATAATAACGACGACATTAGCGACGATGTTTATGACAAAATAACGACGATATTAACGACGATAATTATGAGGATGATAAGGACGATAACAACGATGATAATGACGATATTAACGACGATATTAACGACGATAATAACGACGTTAAAAACGACGATAAAAAGAAGATAATGACAATAATAACGACGATATTATCGATGATATTTATAACGATAACAACGTAGATAATGACGATAATAACGACGACATTAACGACGATGATTATGACAAAATAACGACGATATTAACGACGATAATTATGAGGATGATAAGGACGATAACAACGATGATAATGACGATAATAACGACGACATTAACGACGATGATTGTGACAAAATAACGACGATATTAACGACGATAATTATGAGGATAATAAGGACGATAACAACGATGATAATGACGATATTAACGACGATAATAACGACGATATTAACGACGATAATAACGTCGATAAAAAGAAGATAATGACAATAATAACGACGATATTATCGATGATATTTATGACGATAACAACGTAGATAATGACGATAATAACGACGACATTAACGACGATGATTATGACAAAATAACGACGATATTAACGACGATAATTATGAGGATGATAAGGACGATAACAACGATGATAATGACGATAATAACGACGACATTAACGACGATGATTGTGACAAAATAACGACGAAATTAACGACGATAATTATGAGGATAATAAGGACGATAACAACGATGATAATGACGATATTAACGACGATATTAACGACGATAATAACGACAATATTAACGACGATAATAAAGACAATAAAGAGAAGATAATGACAATAATAACGACGATATTAAAGATAATATTTATGACGATAACAACGTAGATAATGACGATAATAACGACGACATTAACGACGATGATTATGACAAAATAACGACGATATTAACGACGATAATTATGAGGATGATAAGGACGATAACAACGATGATAATGACGATATTAACGACGATATTAACGACGATAATAACGACGTTAAAAACGACGATAAAAAGAAGATAATGACAATAATAACGACGATATTATCGATGATATTTATAACGATAACAACGTAGATAATGACGATAATAACGACGACATTAACGACGATGATTATGACAAAATAACGACGATATTAACGACGATAATTATGAGGATGATAAGGACGATAACAACGATGATAATGACGATAATAACGACGACATTAACGACGATGATTGTGACAAAATAACGACGATATTAACGACGATAATTATGAGGATAATAAGGACGATAACAACGATGATAATGACGATATTAACGACGATAATAACGACGATATTAACGACGATAATAACGTCGATAAAAAGAAGATAATGACAATAATAACGACGATATTATCGATGATATTTATGACGATAACAACGTAGATAATGACGATAATAACGACGACATTAACGACGATGATTATGACAAAATAACGACGATATTAACGACGATGATTATGACAAAATAACGACGATATTAACGACGATAATTATGAGGATGATAAGGACGATAACAACGATGATAATGACGATATTAACGACGATATTAACGACGATAATAACGACGGTAAAAACGACGATAAAAAGAAGATAATGACAATAATAACGACGATATTATCGATGATATTTATGACGATAACAACGTAGATAATGACGATAATAACGACGACATTAACGACGATGATTATGACAAAATAACGACGATATTAACGACGATAATTATGAGGATGATAAGGACGATAACAACGATGATAATGACGATATTAACGACGATATTAACGACGATAATAACGACGTTAATAAAGACGATAAAAAGAAGATAATGACAATAATAACGACGATATTATCGATGATATTTATGACGATAACAACGTAGATAATGACGATAATAACGACGACATTAACGACGATGATTATGACAAAATAACGACGATATTAACGACGATAATTATGAGGATAATAAGGACGATAACAACGATGATAATGACGATATTAACGACGATATTAACGACGATAATAACGACAATATTAACGACGATAATAAAGACAATAAAGAGAAGATAATGACAATAATAACGACGATATTAAAGATAATATTTATGACGATAACAACGTAGATAATGACGATAATAACGACGACATTAACGACGATGATTATGACAAAATAACGACGATATTAACGACGATAATTATGAGGATGATAAGGACGATAACAACGATGATAATGACGATATTAACGACGATATTAACGACGATAATAACGACGGTAAAAACGACGATAAAAAGAAGATAATGACAATAATAACGACGATATTATCGATGATATTTATGACGATAACAACGTAGATAATGACGATAATAACGACGACATTAACGACGATGATTATGGCAAAATAACGACGATATTAACGACGATAATTATGAGGATGATAAGGACGATAACAACGATGATAATGACGATATTAACGACGATATTAACGACGATAATAACGACGTTAATAAAGACGATAAAAAGAAGATAATGACAATAATAACGACGATATTATCGATGATATTTATGACGATAACAACGTAGATAATGACGATAATAACGACGACATTAACGACGATGATTATGACAAAATAACGACGATATTAACGACGATAATTATGAGGATAATAAGGACGATAACAACGATGATAATGACGATATTAACGACGATATTAACGACGATAATAACGACAATATTAACGACGATAATAAAGACAATAAAGAGAAGATAATGACAATAATAACGACGATATTAAAGATAATATTTAGGACGATAACAACGTAGATAATGACGATAATAACGACGACATTAACGACGATGATTATGACAAAATAACGACGATATTAACGACGATAATTATGAGGATGATAAGGACGATAACAACGATGATAATGACGATATTAACGACGATATTAACGACGATAATAACGACAATATTAACGACGATAATAAAGACAATAAAGAGAAGATAATGACAATAATAACGACGATATTAAAGATAATATTTATGACGATAACAACGTAGATAATGACGATAATAACGACGACATTAACGACGATGATTATGACAAAATAACGACGATATTAACGACGATAATTATGAGGATGATAAGGACGATAACAACGATGATAATGACGATATTAACGACGATATTAACGACGATAATAACGACGGTAAAAACGACGATAAAAAGAAGATAATGACAATAATAACGACGATATTATCGATGATATTTATGACGATAACAACGTAGATAATGACGATAATAACGACGACATTAACGACGATGATTATGACAAAATAACGACGATATTAACGACGATAATTATGAGGATGATAAGGACGATAACAACGATGATAATGACGATATTAACGACGATATTAACGACGATAATAATGACGTTAATAAAGACGATAAAAAGAAGATAATGACAATAATAACGACGATATTATCGATGATATTTATGACGATAACAACGTAGATAATGACGATAATAACGACGACATTAACGACGATGATTATGACAAAATAACGACGATATTAACGACGATAATTATGAGGATAATAAGGACGATAACAACGATGATAATGACGATATTAACGACGATATTAACGACGATAATAACGACAATATTAACGACGATAATAAAGACAATAAAGAGAAGATAATGACAATAATAACGACGATATTAAAGATAATATTTATGACGATAACAACGTAGATAATGACGATAATAACGACGACATTAACGACGATGATTATGACAAAATAACGACGATATTAACGACGATAATTATGATGATGATAAGGACGATAACAACGATGATAATGACGATATTAACGACGATATTAACGACGATAATAACGACGGTAAAAACGACGATAAAAAGAATATAATGACAATAATAACGACGATATTATCGATGATATTTATGACGATAACAACGTAGATAATGACGATAATAACGACGACATTAACGACGATGATTATGACAAAATAACGACGATATTAACGACGATAATTATGAGGATGATAAGGACGATAACAACGATGATAATGACGATATTAACGACGATATTAACGACGATAATAACGACGTTAATAAAGACGATAAAAAGAAGATAATGACAATAATAACGACGATATTATCGATGATATTTATGACGATAACAACGTAGATAATGACGATAATAACGACGACATTAACGACGATGATTATGACAAAATAACGACGATATTAACGACGATAATTATGAGGATAATAAGGACGATAACAACGATGATAATGACGATATTAACGACGATATTAACGACGATAATAACGACAATATTAACGACGATAATAAAGACAATAAAGAGAAGATAATGACAATAATAACGACGATATTAAAGATAATATTTATGACGATAACAACGTAGATAATGACGATAATAACGACGACATTAACGACGATGATTATGACAAAATAACGACGATATTAACGACGATAATTATGAGGATGATAAGGACGATAACAACGATGATAATGACGATATTAACGACGATATTAACGACGATAATAACGACAATATTAACGACGATAATAAAGACAATAAAGAGAAGATAATGACAATAATAACGACGATATTAAAGATAATATTTATGACGATAACAACGTAGATAATGACGATAATAACGACGACATTAACGACGATGATTATGACAAAATAACGACGATATTAACGACGATAATTATGAGGATGATAAGGACGATAACAACGATGATAATGACGATATTAACGACGATATTAACGACGATAATAACGACGGTAAAAACGACGATAAAAAGAAGATAATGACAATAATAACGACGATATTATCGATGATATTTATGACGATAACAACGTAGATAATGACGATAATAACGACGACATTAACGACGATGATTATGACAAAATAACGACGATATTAACGACGATAATTATGAGGATGATAAGGACGATAACAACGATGATAATGACGATATTAACGACGATATTAACGACGATAATAATGACGTTAATAAAGACGATAAAAAGAAGATAATGACAATAATAACGACGATATTATCGATGATATTTATGACGATAACAACGTAGATAATGACGATAATAACGACGACATTAACGACGATGATTATGACAAAATAACGACGATATTAACGACGATAATTATGAGGATAATAAGGACGATAACAACGATGATAATGACGATATTAACGACGATATTAACGACGATAATAACGACAATATTAACGACGATAATAAAGACAATAAAGAGAAGATAATGACAATAATAACGACGATATTATAGATGATATTTATGACGATAACAACGTAGATAATGACGATAATAACGACGACATTAACGACGATGATTATGACAAAATAACGACGATATTAACGACGATAATTATGATGATGATAAGGACGATAACAACGATGATAATGACGATATTAACGACGATATTAACGACGATAATAACGACGGTAAAAACGACGATAAAAAGAATATAATGACAATAATAACGACGATATTATCGATGATATTTATGACGATAACAACGTAGATAATGACGATAATAACGACGACATTAACGACGATGATTATGACAAAATAACGACGATATTAACGACGATAATTATGAGGATGATAAGGACGATAACAACGATGATAATGACGATATTAACGACGATATTAACGACGATAATAACGACGTTAATAAAGACGATAAAAAGAAGATAATGACAATAATAACGACGATATTATCGATGATATTTATGACGATAACAACGTAGATAATGACGATAATAACGACGACATTAACGACGATGATTATGACAAAATAACGACGATATTAACGACGATAATTATGAGGATAATAAGGACGATAACAACGATGATAATGACGATATTAACGACGATATTAACGACGATAATAACGACAATATTAACGACGATAATAAAGACAATAAAGAGAAGATAATGACAATAATAACGACGATATTAAAGATAATACTTATGACGATAACAACGTAGATAATGACGATAATAACGACGACATTAACGACGATGATTATGACAAAATAACGACGATATTAACGACGATAATTATGAGGATGATAAGGACGATAACAACGATGATAATGACGATATTAACGACGATATTAACGACGATAATAACGACGGTAAAAACGACGATAAAAAGAAGATAATGACAATAATAACGACGATATTATCGATGATATGTATGACGATAACAACGTAGATAATGACGATAATAACGACGACATTAACGACGATGATTATGACAAAATAACGACGATATTAACGACGATAATTATGAGGATGATAAGGACGATAACAACGATGATAATGACGATATTAACGACGATATTAACGACGATAATAACGACGTTAATAAAGACGATAAAAAGAAGATAATGACAATAATAACGACGATATTATCGATGATATTTATGACGATAACAACGTAGATAATGACGATAATAACGACGACATTAACGACGATGATTATGACAAAATAACGACGATATTAACGACGATAATTATGAGGATAATAAGGACGATAACAACGATGATAATGACGATATTAACGACGATATTAACGACGATAATAACGACAATATTAACGACGATAATAAAGACAATAAAGAGAAGATAATGACAATAATAACGACGATATTAAAGATAATATTTATGACGATAACAACGTAGATAATGACGATAATAACGACGACATTAACGACGATGATTATGACAAAATAACGACGATATTAACGACGATAATTATGAGGATGATAAGGACGATAACAACGATGATAATGACGATATTAACGACGATATTAACGACGATAATAACGACGTTAATAAAGACGATAAAAAGAAGATAATGACAATAATAACGACGATATTATCGATGATATTTATGACGATAACAACGTAGATAATGACGATAATAACGACGACATTAACGACGATGATTATGACAAAATAACGACGATATTAACGACGATAATTATGAGGATAATAAGGACGATAACAACGATGATAATGACGATATTAACGACGATATTAACGACGATAATAACGACAATATTAACGACGATAATAAAGACAATAAAGAGAAGATAATGACAATAATAACGACGATATTAAAGATAATATTTATGACGATAACAACGTAGATAATGACGATAATAACGACGACATTAACGACGATGATTATGACAAAATAACGACGATAATTATGAGGATGATAAGGACGATAACAACGATGATAATGACGATATTAACGACGATATTAACGACGATAATAACGACAATATTAACGACGATAATAAAGACAATAAAGAGAAGATAATGACAATAATAACGACGATATTAAAGATAATATTTATGACGATAACAACGTAGATAATGACGATAATAACGACGACATTAACGACGATGATTATGACAAAATAACGACGATATTAACGACGATAATTATGAGGATGATAAGGACGATAACAACGATGATAATGACGATATTAACGACGATATTAACGACGATAATAACGACGGTAAAAACGACGATAAAAAGAAGATAATGACAATAATAACGACGATATTATCGATGATATTTATGACGATAACAACGTAGATAATGACGATAATAACGACGACATTAACGACGATGATTATGACAAAATAACGACGATATTAACGACGATAATTATGAGGATGATAAGGACGATAACAACGATGATAATGACGATATTAACGACGATATTAACGACGATAATAATGACGTTAATAAAGACGATAAAAAGAAGATAATGACAATAATAACGACGATATTATCGATGATATTTATGACGATAACAACGTAGATAATGACGATAATAACGACGACATTAACGACGATGATTATGACAAAATAACGACGATATTAACGACGATAATTATGAGGATAATAAGGACGATAACAACGATGATAATGACGATATTAACGACGATATTAACGACGATAATAACGACAATATTAACGACGATAATAAAGACAATAAAGAGAAGATAATGACAATAATAACGACGATATTAAAGATAATATTTATGACGATAACAACGTAGATAATGACGATAATAACGACGACATTAACGACGATGATTATGACAAAATAACGACGATATTAACGACGATAATTATGATGATGATAAGGACGATAACAACGATGATAATGACGATATTAACGACGATATTAACGACGATAATAACGACGGTAAAAACGACGATAAAAAGAATATAATGACAATAATAACGACGATATTATCGATGATATTTATGACGATAACAACGTAGATAATGACGATAATAACGACGACATTAACGACGATGATTATGACAAAATAACGACGATATTAACGACGATAATTATGAGGATGATAAGGACGATAACAACGATGATAATGACGATATTAACGACGATATTAACGACGATAATAACGACGTTAATAAAGACGATAAAAAGAAGATAATGACAATAATAACGACGATATTATCGATGATATTTATGACGATAACAACGTAGATAATGACGATAATAACGACGACATTAACGACGATGATTATGACAAAATAACGACGATATTAACGACGATAATTATGAGGATAATAAGGACGATAACAACGATGATAATGACGATATTAACGACGATATTAACGACGATAATAACGACAATATTAACGACGATAATAAAGACAATAAAGAGAAGATAATGACAATAATAACGACGATATTAAAGATAATATTTATGACGATAACAACGTAGATAATGACGATAATAACGACGACATTAACGACGATGATTATGACAAAATAACGACGATATTAACGACGATAATTATGAGGATGATAAGGACGATAACAACGATGATAATGACGATATTAACGACGATATTAACGACGATAATAACGACAATATTAACGACGATAATAAAGACAATAAAGAGAAGATAATGACAATAATAACGACGATATTAAAGATAATATTTATGACGATAACAACGTAGATAATGACGATAATAACGACGACATTAACGACGATGATTATGACAAAATAACGACGATATTAACGACGATAATTATGAGGATGATAAGGACTATAACAACGATGATAATGACGATATTAAAGACGATATTAACGACGATAATAACGACGGTAAAAACGACGATAAAAAGAAGATAATGACAATAATAACGACGATATTATCGATGATATTTATGACGATAACAACGTAGATAATGACGATAATAACGACGACATTAACGACGATGATTATGACAAAATAACGACGATATTAACGACGATAATTATGAGGATGATAAGGACGATAACAACGATGATAATGACGATATTAACGACGATATTAACGACGATAATAATGACGTTAATAAAGACGATAAAAAGAAGATAATGACAATAATAACGACGATATTATCGATGATATTTATGACGATAACAACGTAGATAATGACGATAATAACGACGACATTAACGACGATGATTATGACAAAATAACGACGATATTAACGACGATAATTATGAGGATAATAAGGACGATAACAACGATGATAATGACGATATTAACGACGATATTAACGACGATAATAACGACAATATTAACGACGATAATAAAGACAATAAAGAGAAGATAATGACAATAATAACGACGATATTAAAGATAATATTTATGACGATAACAACGTAGATAATGACGATAATAACGACGACATTAACGACGATGATTATGACAAAATAACGACGATATTAACGACGATAATTATGATGATGATAAGGACGATAACAACGATGATAATGACGATATTAACGACGATATTAACGACGATAATAACGACGGTAAAAACGACGATAAAAAGAATATAATGACAATAATAACGACGATATTATCGATGATATTTATGACGATAACAACGTAGATAATGACGATAATAACGACGACATTAACGACGATGATTATGACAAAATAACGACGATATTAACGACGATAATTATGAGGATGATAAGGACGATAACAACGATGATAATGACGATATTAACGACGATATTAACGACGATAATAACGACGTTAATAAAGACGATAAAAAGAAGATAATGACAATAATAACGACGATATTATCGATGATATTTATGACGATAACAACGTAGATAATGACGATAATAACGACGACATTAACGACGATGATTATGACAAAATAACGACGATATTAACGACGATAATTATGAGGATAATAAGGACGATAACAACGATGATAATGACGATATTAACGACGATATTAACGACGATAATAACGACAATATTAACGACGATAATAAAGACAATAAAGAGAAGATAATGACAATAATAACGACGATATTAAAGATAATACTTATGACGATAACAACGTAGATAATGACGATAATAACGACGACATTAACGACGATGATTATGACAAAATAACGACGATATTAACGACGATAATTATGAGGATGATAAGGACGATAACAACGATGATAATGACGATATTAACGACGATATTAACGACGATAATAACGACGGTAAAAACGACGATAAAAAGAAGATAATGACAATAATAACGACGATATTATCGATGATATGTATGACGATAACAACGTAGATAATGACGATAATAACGACGACATTAACGACGATGATTATGACAAAATAACGACGATATTAACGACGATAATTATGAGGATGATAAGGACGATAACAACGATGATAATGACGATATTAACGACGATATTAACGACGATAATAACGACGTTAATAAAGACGATAAAAAGAAGATAATGACAATAATAACGACGATATTATCGATGATATTTATGACGATAACAACGTAGATAATGACGATAATAACGACGACATTAACGACGATGATTATGACAAAATAACGACGATATTAACGACGATAATTATGAGGATAATAAGGACGATAACAACGATGATAATGACGATATTAACGACGATATTAACGACGATAATAACGACAATATTAACGACGATAATAAAGACAATAAAGAGAAGATAATGACAATAATAACGACGATATTAAAGATAATATTTATGACGATAACAACGTAGATAATGACGATAATAACGACGACATTAACGACGATGATTATGACAAAATAACGACGATATTAACGACGATAATTATGAGGATGATAAGGACGATAACAACGATGATAATGACGATATTAACGACGATATTAACGACGATAATAACGACGGTAAAAACGACGATAAAAAGAAGATAATGACAATAATAACGACGATATTATCGATGATATTTATGACGATAACAACGTAGATAATGACGATAATAACGACGACATTAACGACGATGATTATGACAAAATAACGACGATATTAACGACGATAATTATGAGGATGATAAGGACGATAACAACGATGATAATGACGATATTAACGACGATATTAACGACGATAATAACGACGTTAATAAAGACGATAAAAAGAAGATAATGACAATAATAACGACGATATTATCGATGATATTTATGACGATAACAACGTAGATAATGACGATAATAACGACGACATTAACGACGATGATTATGACAAAATAACGACGATATTAACGACGATAATTATGAGGATAATAAGGACGATAACAACGATGATAATGACGATATTAACGACGATATTAACGACGATAATAACGACAATATTAACGACGATAATAAAGACAATAAAGAGAAGATAATGACAATAATAACGACGATATTAAAGATAATATTTATGACGATAACAACGTAGATAATGACGATAATAACGACGACATTAACGACGATGATTATGACAAAATAACGACGATAATTATGAGGATGATAAGGACGATAACAACGATGATAATGACGATATTAACGACGATATTAACGACGATAATAACGACAATATTAACGACGATAATAAAGACAATAAAGAGAAGATAATGACAATAATAACGACGATATTAAAGATAATATTTATGACGATAACAACGTAGATAATGACGATAATAACGACGACATTAACGACGATGATTATGACAAAATAACGACGATATTAACGACGATAATTATGAGGATGATAAGGACGATAACAACGATGATAATGACGATATTAACGACGATATTAACGACGATAATAACGACGGTAAAAACGACGATAAAAAGAAGATAATGACAATAATAACGACGATATTATCGATGATATTTATGACGATAACAACGTAGATAATGACGATAATAACGACGACATTAACGACGATGATTATGACAAAATAACGACGATATTAACGACGATAATTATGAGGATGATAAGGACGATAACAACGATGATAATGACGATATTAACGACGATATTAACGACGATAATAACGACGTTAATAAAGACGATAAAAAGAAGATAATGACAATAATAACGACGATATTATCGATGATATTTATGACGATAACAACGTAGATAATGACGATAATAACGACGACATTAACGACGATGATTATGACAAAATAACGACGATATTAACGACGATAATTATGAGGATAATAAGGACGATAACAACGATGATAATGACGATATTAACGACGATATTAACGACGAAAATAACGACAATATTAACGACGATAATAAAGACAATAAAGAGAAGATAATGACAATAATAACGACGATATTAAAGATAATATTTATGACGATAACAACGTAGATAATGACGATAATAACGACGACATTAACGACGATGATTATGACAAAATAACGACGATATTAACGACGATAATTATGAGGATGATAAGGACGATAACAACGATGATAATGACGATATTAACGACGATATTAACGACGATAATAACGACGGTAAAAACGACGATAAAAAGAAGATAATGACAATAATAACGACGATATTATCGATGATATTTATGACGATAACAACGTAGATAATGACGATAATAACGACGACATTAACGACGATGATTATGACAAAATAACGACGATATTAACGACGATAATTATGAGGATGATAAGGACGATAACAACGATGATAATGACGATATTAACGACGATATTAACGACGATAATAACGACGTTAATAAAGACGATAAAAAGAAGATAATGACAATAATAACGACGATATTATCGATGATATTTATGACGATAACAACGTAGATAATGACGATAATAACGACGACATTAACGACGATGATTATGACAAAATAACGACGATATTAACGACGATAATTATGAGGATAATAAGGACGATAACAACGATGATAATGACGATATTAACGACGATATTAACGACGATAATAACGACAATATTAACGACGATAATAAAGACAATAAAGAGAAGATAATGACAATAATAACGACGATATTAAAGATAATATTTATGACGATAACAACGTAGATAATGACGATAATAACGACGACATTAACGACGATGATTATGACAAAATAACGACGATATTAACGACGATAATTATGAGGATGATAAGGACGATAACAACGATGATAATGACGATATTAACGACGATATTAACGACGATAATAACGACGGTAAAAACGACGATAAAAAGAAGATAATGACAATAATAACGACGATATTATCGATGATATTTATGACGATAACAACGTAGATAATGACGATAATAACGACGACATTAACGACGATGATTATGACAAAATAACGACGATATTAACGACGATAATTATGAGGATGATAAGGACGATAACAACGATGATAATGACGATATTAACGACGATATTAACGACGATAATAACGACGTTAATAAAGACGATAAAAAGAAGATAATGACAATAATAACGACGATATTATCGATGATATTTATGACGATAACAACGTAGATAATGACGATAATAACGACGACATTAACGACGATGATTATGACAAAATAACGACGATATTAACGACGATAATTATGAGGATAATAAGGACGATAACAACGATGATAATGACGATATTAACGACGATATTAACGACGATAATAACGACAATATTAACGACGATAATAAAGACAATAAAGAGAAGATAATGACAATAATAACGACGATATTAAAGATAATATTTATGACGATAACAACGTAGATAATGACGATAATAACGACGACATTAACGACGATGATTATGACAAAATAACGACGATATTAACGACGATAATTATGAGGATGATAAGGACGATAACAACGATGATAATGACGATATTAACGACGATATTAACGACGATAATAACGACGATATTAACGACGATAATAAAGACAATAAAAAGAAGATAATGAAAATAATAACGACGATATTAACGATGATATTTATGACGATAACAAGGTAGATAATGACGATAATAACGACGACATTAACGACGATGATTATGACAAAATAACGACGATATTAACGACGATAATTATGAGGATAATAAGGACGATAACAACGATTATAATGACGATATTAACGACGATATTAACGACGATAATAACGACGTTAAAAACGACGATAAAAAGAAGATAATGACAATAATAACGACGATATTATCGATGATATTTATGACGATAACAACGTAGATAATGACGATAATAACGACGACATTAACGATGATGATTGTAACAAAATAACGACGATATTAACGACGATAATTATGAGGATGATAAGGACGATAACAACGATGATAATGACGATAATAACGACGACATTAGCGACGATGTTTATGACAAAATAACGACGATATTAACGACGATAATTATGAGGATAATAAGGACGATAACAACGATGATAATGACGATATTAACGACGATATTAACGACGATAATAACGACGATATTAACGACGATAATAAAGACAATAAAAAGAAGATAATGACAATAATAACGACGATATTAACGATAATATTTATGACGATAACAACGTAGATAATGACGATAATAACGACGACATTAACGACGATGATTATGACAAAATAACGACGATATTAACGACGATAATTATGAGGATGATAAGGACGATAACAACGATGATAATGACGATAATAACGACGACCTTAACGACGATGATTGTGACAAAATAACGACGATATTAACGACGATAATTATGAGGATAATAAGGACGATAACAACGATGATAATGACGATATTAACGACGATATTAACGACGATAATAACGACGGTAAAAACGACGATAAAAAGAAGATAATGACAATAATAACGACGATATTATCGATGATATTTATGACGATAACAACGTAGATAATGACGATAATAACGACGACATTAACGACGATGATTATGACAAAATAACGACGATATTAACGACGATAATTATGAGGATAATAAGGACGATAACAACGATGATAATGACGATATTAACGACGATATTAACGACGATAATAACGACAATATTAACGACGATAATAAAGACAATAAAGAGAAGATAATGACAATAATAACGACGATATTAAAGATAATATTTATGACGATAACAACGTAGATAATGACGATAATAACGACGACATTAACGACGATGATTATGACAAAATAACGACGATATTAACGACGATAATTATGAGGATGATAAGGACGATAACAACGATGATAATGACGATATTAACGACGATATTAACGACGATAATAACGACGGTAAAAACGACGATAAAAAGAAGATAATGACAATAATAACGACGATATTATCGATGATATTTATGACGATAACAACGTAGATAATGACGATAATAACGACGACATTAACGACGATGATTATGACAAAATAACGACGATATTAACGACGATAATTATGAGGATGATAAGGACGATAACAACGATGATAATGACGATATTAACGACGATATTAACGACGATAATAACGACGTTAATAAAGACGATAAAAAGAAGATAATGACAATAATAACGACGATATTATCGATGATATTTATGACGATAACAACGTAGATAATGACGATAATAACGACGACATTAACGACGATGATTATGACAAAATAACGACGATATTAACGACGATAATTATGAGGATAATAAGGACGATAACAACGATGATAATGACGATATTAACGACGATATTAACGACGATAATAACGACAATATTAACGACGATAATAAAGACAATAAAGAGAAGATAATGACAATAATAACGACGATATTAAAGATAATATTTATGACGATAACAACGTAGATAATGACGATAATAACGACGACATTAACGACGATGATTATGACAAAATAACGACGATATTAACGACGATAATTATGAGGATGATAAGGACGATAACAACGATGATAATGACGATATTAACGACGATATTAACGACGATAATAACGACGATATTAACGACGATAATAAAGACAATAAAAAGAAGATAATGAAAATAATAACGACGATATTAACGATGATATTTATGACGATAACAAGGTAGATAATGACGATAATAACGACGACATTAACGATGATGATTATGACAAAATAACGACGATATTAACGACGATAATTATGAGGATGATAAGGACGATAACAACGATGATAATGACGATAATAACGACGACATTAGCGACGATGTTTATGACAAAATAACGACGATATTAACGACGATAATTATGAGGATAATAAGGACGATAACAACGATTATAATGACGATATTAACGACGATATTAACGACGATAATAACGACGTTAAAAACGACGATAAAAAGAAGATAATGACAATAATAACGACGATATTATCGATGATATTTATGACGATAACAACGTAGATAATGACGATAATAACGACGACATTAACGATGATGATTGTGACAAAATAACGACGATATTAACGACGATAATTATGAGGATGATAAGGACGATAACAACGATGATAATGACGATAATAACGACGACATTAGCGACGATGTTTATGACAAAATAACGACGATATTAACGACGATAATTATGAGGATAATAAGGACGATAACAACGATGATAATGACGATATTAACGACGATATTAACGACGATAATAACGACGATATTAACGACGATAATAAAGACAATAAAAAGAAGATAATGACAATAATAACGACGATATTAACGATAATATTTATGACGATAACAACGTAGATAATGACGATAATAACGACGACATTAACGACGATGATTATGACAAAATAACGACGATATTAACGACGATAATTATGAGGATGATAAGGACGATAACAACGATGATAATGACGATAATAACGACGACCTTAACGACGATGATTGTGACAAAATAACGACGATATTAACGACGATAATTATGAGGATAATAAGGACGATAACAACGATGATAATGACGATATTAACGACGATATTAACGACGATAATAACGACGGTAAAAACGACGATATAAAGAAGATAATGACAATAATAACGACGATATTATCGATGATATTTATGACGATAACAACGTAGATAATGACGATAATAACGACGACATTAACGACGATGATTATGACAAAATAACGACGATATTAACGACGATAATTATGAGGATAATAAGGACGATAACAACGATGATAATGACGATATTAACGACGATATTAACGACGATAATAACGACAATATTAACGACGATAATAAAGACAATAAAGAGAAGATAATGACAATAATAACGACGATATTAAAGATAATATTTATGACGATAACAACGTAGATAATGACGATAATAACGACGACATTAACGACGATGATTATGACAAAATAACGACGATATTAACGACGATAATTATGAGGATGATAAGGACGATAACAACGATGATAATGACGATATTAACGACGATATTAACGACGATAATAACGACGGTAAAAACGACGTTAAAAAGAAGATAATGACAATAATAACGACGATATTATCGATGATATTTATGACGATAACAACGTAGATAATGACGATAATAACGACGACATTAACGACGATTATGACAAAATAACGACGATATTAACGACGATAATTATGAGGATGATAAGGACGATAACAACGATGATAATGACGATATTAACGACGATATTAACGACGATAATAACGACGTTAATAAAGACGATAAAAAGAAGATAATGACAATAATAACGACGATATTATCGATGATATTTATGACGATAACAACGTAGATAATGACGATAATAACGACGACATTAACGACGATGATTATGACAAAATAACGACGATATTAACGACGATAATTATGAGGATAATAAGGACGATAACAACGATGATAATGACGATATTAACGACGATATTAACGACGATAATAACGACAATATTAACGACGATAATAAAGACAATAAAGAGAAGATAATGACAATAATAACGACGATATTAAAGATAATATTTATGACGATAACAACGTAGATAATGACGATAATAACGACGACATTAACGACGATGATTATGACAAAATAACGACGATATTAACGACGATAATTATGAGGATGATAAGGACGATAACAACGATGATAATGACGATATTAACGACGATATTAACGACGATAATAACGACGATATTAACGACGATAATAAAGACAATAAAAAGAAGATAATGAAAATAATAACGACGATATTAACGATGATATTTATGACGATAACAAGGTAGATAATGACGATAATAACGACGACATTAACGATGATGATTATGACAAAATAACGACGATATTAACGACGATAATTATGAGGATGATAAGGACGATAACAACGATGATAATGACGATAATAACGACGACATTAGCGACGATGTTTATGACAAAATAACGACGATATTAACGACGATAATTATGAGGATAATAAGGACGATAACAACGATTATAATGACGATATTAACGACGATATTAACGACGATAATAACGACGTTAAAAACGACGATAAAAAGAAGATAATGACAATAATAACGACGATATTATCGATGATATTTATGACGATAACAACGTAGATAATGACGATAATAACGACGACATTAACGATGATGATTGTGACAAAATAACGACGATATTAACGACGATAATTATGAGGATGATAAGGACGATAACAACGATGATAATGACGATAATAACGACGACATTAGCGACGATGATTATGACGAAATAACGACGATATTAACGACGATAATTATGAGGATGATAAGAACGATAACAACGATGATAATGACGATATTAACGACGATATTAACGACGATAATAACGACGATATTAACGACGATAATAAAGACAATAAAAAGAAGATAATGAAAATAATAACGACGATATTAACGATGATATTTATGACGATAACAAGGTAGATAATGACGATAATAACGACGACATTAACGATGATGATTATGACAAAATAACGACGATATTAACGACGATAATTATGAGGATGATAAGGACGATAACAACGATGATAATGACGATAATAACGACGACATTAGCGACGATGTTTATGACAAAATAACGACGATATTAACGACGATAATTATGAGGATAATAAGGACGATAACAACGATTATAATGACGATATTAACGACGATATTAACGACGATAATAACGACGTTAAAAACGACGATAAAAAGAAGATAATGACAATAATAACGACGATATTATCGATGATATTTATGACGATAACAACGTAGATAATGACGATAATAACGACGACATTAACGATGATGATTGTGACAAAATAACGACGATATTAACGACGATAATTATGAGGATGATAAGGACGATAACAACGATGATAATGACGATATTAACGACGATATTAACGACGATAATAACGACAATATTAACGACGATAATAAAGACAATAAAGAGAAGATAATGACAATAATAACGACGATATTAAAGATAATATTTATGACGATAACAACGTAGATAATGACGATAATAACGACGACATTAACGACGATGATTATGACAAAATAACGACGATATTAACGACGATAATTATGAGGATGATAAGGACGATAACAACGATGATAATGACGATAATAACGACGACCTTAACGACGATGATTGTGACAAAATAACGACGATATTAACGACGATAATTATGAGGATAATAAGGACGATAACAACGATGATAATGACGATATTAACGACGATATTAACGACGATAATAGCGACGGTAAAAACGACGATAAAAAGAAGATAATGACAATAATAACGACGATATTATCGATGATATTTATGACGATAACAACGTAGATAATGACGATAATAACGACGACATTAACGACGATGATTATGACAAAATAACGACGATATTAACGACGATAATTATGAGGATGATAAGGACGATAACAACGATGATAATGACGATATTAACGACGATATTAACGACGATAATAACGACAATATTAACGACGATAATAAAGACAATAAAGAGAAGATAATGACAATAATAACGACGATATTAAAGATAATATTTATGACGATAACAACGTAGATAATGACGATAATAACGACGACATTAACGACGATGATTATGACAAAATAACGACGATATTAACGACGATAATTATGAGGATGATAAGGACGATAACAACGATGATAATGACGATATTAACGACGATATTAACGACGATAATAACGACGGTAAAAACGACGATAAAAAGAAGATAATGACAATAATAACGACGATATTATCGATGATATTTATGACGATAACAACGTAGATAATGACGATAATAACGACGACATTAACGACGATGATTATGACAAAATAACGACGATATTAACGACGATAATTATGAGGATGATAAGGACGATAACAACGATGATAATGACGATATTAACGACGATATTAACGACGATAATAATGACGTTAATAAAGACGATAAAAAGAAGATAATGACAATAATAACGACGATATTATCGATGATATTTATGACGATAACAACGTAGATAATGACGATAATAACGACGACATTAACGACGATGATTATGACAAAATAACGACGATATTAACGACGATAATTATGAGGATAATAAGGACGATAACAACGATGATAATGACGATATTAACGACGATATTAACGACGATAATAACGACAATATTAACGACGATAATAAAGACAATAAAGAGAAGATAATGACAATAATAACGACGATATTAAAGATAATATTTATGACGATAACAACGTAGATAATGACGATAATAACGACGACATTAACGACGATGATTATGACAAAATAACGACGATATTAACGACGATAATTATGAGGATGATAAGGACGATAACAACGATGATAATGACGATATTAACGACGATATTAACGACGATAATAACGACGGTAAAAACGACGATAAAAAGAAGATAATGACAATAATAACGACGATATTATCGATGATATTTATGACGATAACAACGTAGATAATGACGATAATAACGACGACATTAACGACGATGATTATGACAAAATAACGACGATATTAACGACGATAATTATGAGGATGATAAGGACGATAACAACGATGATAATGACGATATTAACGACGATATTAACGACGATAATAATGACGTTAATAAAGACGATAAAAAGAAGATAATGACAATAATAACGACGATATTATCGATGATATTTATGACGATAACAACGTAGATAATGACGATAATAACGACGACATTAACGACGATGATTATGACAAAATAACGACGATATTAACGACGATAATTATGAGGATAATAAGGACGATAACAACGATGATAATGACGATATTAACGACGATATTAACGACGATAATAACGACAATATTAACGACGATAATAAAGACAATAAAGAGAAGATAATGACAATAATAACGACGATATTAAAGATAATATTTATGACGATAACAACGTAGATAATGACGATAATAACGACGACATTAACGACGATGATTATGACAAAATAACGACGATATTAACGACGATAATTATGAGGATGATAAGGACGATAACAACGATGATAATGACGATATTAACGACGATATTAACGACGATAATAACGACGGTAAAAACGACGATAAAAAGAAGATAATGACAATAATAACGACGATATTATCGATGTTATTTATGACGATAACAACGTAGATAATGACGATAATAACGACGACATTAACGACGATGATTATGACAAAATAACGACGATATTAACGACGATAATTATGAGGATGATAAGGACGATAACAACGATGATAATGACGATATTAACGACGATATTAACGACGATAATAACGACGTTAATAAAGACGATAAAAAGAAGATAATGACAATAATAACGACGATATTATCGATGATATTTATGACGATAACAACGTAGATAATGACGATAATAACGACGACATTAACGACGATGATTATGACAAAATAACGACGATATTAACGACGATAATTATGAGGATAATAAGGACGATAACAACGATGATAATGACGATATTAACGACGATATTAACGACGATAATAACGACAATATTAACGACGATAATAAAGACAATAAAGAGAAGATAATGACAATAATAACGACGATATTAAAGATAATATTTATGACGATAACAACGTAGATAATGACCATAATAACGACGACATTAACGACGATGATTATGACAAAATAACGACGATATTAACGACGATAATTATGAGGATAATAAGGACGATAACAACGATTATAATGACGATATTAACGACGATATTAACGACGATAATAACGACGTTAAAAACGACGATAAAAAGAAGATAATGACAATAATAACGACGATATTATCGATGATATTTATGACGATAACAACGTAGATAATGACGATAATAACGACGACATTAACGATGATGATTGTGACAAAATAACGACGATATTAACGACGATAATTATGAGGATGATAAGGACGATAACAACGATGATAATGACGATAATAACGACGACATTAGCGACGATGATTATGACGAAATAACGACGATATTAACGACGATAATTATGAGGATGATAAGAACGATAACAACGATGATAATGACGATATTAACGACGATATTAACGACGATAATAACGACGATATTAACGACGATAATAAAGACAATAAAAAGAAGATAATGAAAATAATAACGACGATATTAACGATGATATTTATGACGATAACAAGGTAGATAATGACGATAATAACGACGACATTAACGATGATGATTATGACAAAATAACGACGATATTAACGACGATAATTATGAGGATGATAAGGACGATAACAACGATGATAATGACGATAATAACGACGACATTAGCGACGATGTTTATGACAAAATAACGACGATATTAACGACGATAATTATGAGGATAATAAGGACGATAACAACGATTATAATGACGATATTAACGACGATATTAACGACGATAATAACGACGTTAAAAACGACGATAAAAAGAAGATAATGACAATAATAACGACGATATTATCGATGATATTTATGGCGATAACAACGTAGATAATGACGATAATAACGACGACATTAACGATGATGATTGTGACAAAATAACGACGATATTAACGACGATAATTATGAGGATGATAAGGACGATAACAACGATGATAATGACGATATTAACGACGATATTAACGACGATAATAACGACAATATTAACGACGATAATAAAGACAATAAAGAGAAGATAATGACAATAATAACGACGATATTAAAGATAATATTTATGACGATAACAACGTAGATAATGACGATAATAACGACGACATTAACGACGATGATTATGACAAAATAACGACGATATTAACGACGATAATTATGAGGATGATAAGGACGATAACAACGATGATAATGACGATAATAACGACGACATTAACGACGATGATTGTGACAAAATAACGACGATATTAACGACGATAATTATGAGGATAATAAGGACGATAACAACGATGATAATGACGATATTAACGACGATATTAACGACGATAATAGCGACGGTAAAAACGACGATAAAAAGAAGATAATGACAATAATAACGACGATATTATCGATGATATTTATGACGATAACAACGTAGATAATGACGATAATAACGACGACATTAACGACGATGATTATGACAAAATAACGACGATATTAACGACGATAATTATGAGGATGATAAGGACGATAACAACGATGATAATGACGATATTAACGACGATATTAACGACGATAATAACGACAATATTAACGACGATAATAAAGACAATAAAGAGAAGATAATGACAATAATAACGACGATATTAAAGATAATATTTATGACGATAACAACGTAGATAATGACGATAATAACGACGACATTAACGACGATGATTATGACAAAATAACGACGATATTAACGACGATAATTATGAGGATGATAAGGACGATAACAACGATGATAATGACGATATTAACGACGATATTAACGACGATAATAACGACGGTAAAAACGACGATAAAAAGAAGATAATGACAATAATAACGACGATATTATCGATGATATTTATGACGATAACAACGTAGATAATGACGATAATAACGACGACATTAACGACGATGATTATGACAAAATAACGACGATATTAACGACGATAATTATGAGGATGATAAGGACGATAACAACGATGATAATGACGATATTAACGACGATATTAACGACGATAATAATGACGATAATAAAGACGATAAAAAGAAGATAATGACAATAATAACGACGATATTATCGATGATATTTATGACGATAACAACGTAGATAATGACGATAATAACGACGACATTAACGACGATGATTATGACAAAATAACGACGATATTAACGACGATAATTATGAGGATAATAAGGACGATAACAACGATGATAATGACGATATTAACGACGATATTAACGACGATAATAACGACAATATTAACGACGATAATAAAGACAATAAAGAGAAGATAATGACAATAATAACGACGATATTAAAGATAATATTTATGACGATAACAACGTAGATAATGACGATAATAACGACGACATTAACGACGATGATTATGACAAAATAACGACGATATTAACGACGATAATTATGAGGATGATAAGGACGATAACAACGATGATAATGACGATATTAACGACGATATTAACGACGATAATAACGACGGTAAAAACGACGATAAAAAGAAGATAATGACAATAATAACGACGATATTATCGATGATATTTATGACGATAACAACGTAGATAATGACGATAATAACGACGACATTAACGACGATGATTATGACAAAATAACGACGATATTAACGACGATAATTATGAGGATGATAAGGACGATAACAACGATGATAATGACGATATTAACGACGATATTAACGACGATAATAATGACGTTAATAAAGACGATAAAAAGAAGATAATGACAATAATAACGACGATATTATCGATGATATTTATGACGATAACAACGTAGATAATGACGATAATAACGACGACATTAACGACGATGATTATGACAAAATAACGACGATATTAACGACGATAATTATGAGGATAATAAGGACGATAACAACGATGATAATGACGATATTAACGACGATATTAACGACGATAATAACGACAATATTAACGACGATAATAAAGACAATAAAGAGAAGATAATGACAATAATAACGACGATATTAAAGATAATATTTATGACGATAACAACGTAGATAATGACGATAATAACGACGACATTAACGACGATGATTATGACAAAATAACGACGATATTAACGACGATAATTATGAGGATGATAAGGACGATAACAACGATGATAATGACGATATTAACGACGATATTAACGACGATAATAACGACGGTAAAAACGACGATAAAAAGAAGATAATGACAATAATAACGACGATATTATCGATGTTATTTATGACGATAACAACGTAGATAATGACGATAATAACGACGACATTAACGACGATGATTATGACAAAATAACGACGATATTAACGACGATAATTATGAGGATGATAAGGACGATAACAACGATGATAATGACGATATTAACGACGATATTAACGACGATAATAACGACGTTAATAAAGACGATAAAAAGAAGATAATGACAATAATAACGACGATATTATCGATGATATTTATGACGATAACAACGTAGATAATGACGATAATAACGACGACATTAACGACGATGATTATGACAAAATAACGACGATATTAACGACGATAATTATGAGGATAATAAGGACGATAACAACGATGATAATGACGATATTAACGACGATATTAACGACGATAATAACGACAATATTAACGACGATAATAAAGACAATAAAGAGAAGATAATGACAATAATAACGACGATATTAAAGATAATATTTATGACGATAACAACGTAGATAATGACGATAATAACGACGACATTAACGACGATGATTATGACAAAATAACGACGATATTAACGACGATAATTATGAGGATGATAAGGACGATAACAACGATGATAATGACGATATTAACGACGATATTAACGACGATAATAACGACGGTAAAAACGACGATAAAAAGAAGATAATGACAATAATAACGACGATATTATCGATGATATTTATGACGATAACAACGTAGATAATGACGATAATAACGACGACATTAACGACGATGATTATGACAAAATAACGACGATATTAACGACGATAATTATGAGGATGATAAGGACGATAACAACGATGATAATGACGATATTAACGACGATATTAACGACGATAATAACGACGTTAATAAAGACGATAAAAAGAAGATAATGACAATAATAACGACGATATTATCGATGATATTTATGACGATAACAACGTAGATAATGACGATAATAACGACGACATTAACGACGATGATTATGACAAAATAACGACGATATTAACGACGATAATTATGAGGATAATAAGGACGATAACAACGATGATAATGACGATATTAACGACGATATTAACGACGATAATAACGACAATATTAACGACGATAATAAAGACAATAAAGAGAAGATAATGACAATAATAACGACGATATTAAAGATAATATTTATGACGATAACAACGTAGATAATGACGATAATAACGACGACATTGACGACGATGATTATGACAAAATAACGACGATATTAACGACGATAATTATGAGGATGATAAGGACGATAACAACGATGATAATGACGATATTAACGACGATATTAACGACGATAATAACGACGATATTAACGACGATAATAAAGACAATAAAAAGAAGATAATGAAAATAATAACGACGATATTAACGATGATATTTATGACGATAACAAGGTAGATAATGACGATAATAACGACGACATTAACGATGATGATTATGACAAAATAACGACGATATTAACGACGATAATTATGAGGATGATAAGGACGATAACAACGATGATAATGACGATAATAACGACGACATTAGCGACGATGTTTATGACAAAATAACGACGATATTAACGACGATAATTATGAGGATAATAAGGACGATAACAACGATTATAATGACGATATTAACGACGATATTAACGACGATAATAACGACGTTAAAAACGACGATAAAAAGAAGATAATGACAATAATAACGACGATATTATCGATGATATTTATGACGATAACAACGTAGATAATGACGATAATAACGACGACATTAACGATGATGATTGTGACAAAATAACGACGATATTAACGACGATAATTATGAGGATGATAAGGACGATAACAACGATGATAATGACGATAATAACGACGACATTAGCGACGATGATTATGATGAAATAACGACGATATTAACGACGATAATTATGAGGATGATAAGAACGATAACAACGATGATAATGACGATATTAACGACGATATTAACGACGATAATAACGACGATATTAACGACGATAATAAAGACAATAAAAAGAAGATAATGAAAATAATAACGACGATATTAACGATGATATTTATGACGATAACAAGGTAGATAATGACGATAATAACGACGACATTAACGATGATGATTATGACAAAATAACGACGATATTAACGACGATAATTATGAGGATGATAAGGACGATAACAACGATGATAATGACGATAATAACGACGACATTAGCGACGATGTTTATGACAAAATAACGACGATATTAACGACGATAATTATGAGGATAATAAGGACGATAACAACGATTATAATGACGATATTAACGACGATATTAACGACGATAATAACGACAATATTAACGACGATAATAAAGACAATAAAGAGAAGATAATGACAATAATAACGACGATATTAAAGATAATATTTATGACGATAACAACGTAGATAATGACGATAATAACGACGACATTAACGACGATGATTATGACAAAATAACGACGATATTAACGACGATAATTATGAGGATGATAAGGACGATAACAACGATGATAATGACGATATTAACGACGATATTAACGACGATAATAACGACAATATTAACGACGATAATAAAGACAATAAAGAGAAGATAATGACAATAATAACGACGATATTAAAGATAATATTTATGACGATAACAACGTAGATAATGACGATAATAACGACGACATTAACGACGATGATTATGACAAAATAACGACGATATTAACGACGATAATTATGAGGATGATAAGGACGATAACAACGATGATAATGACGATATTAACGACGATATTAACGACGATAATAACGACGGTAAAAACGACGATAAAAAGAAGATAATGACAATAATAACGACGATATTATCGATGTTATTTATGACGATAACAACGTAGATAATGACGATAATAACGACGACATTAACGACGATGATTATGACAAAATAACGACGATATTAACGACGATAATTATGAGGATGATAAGGACGATAACAACGATGATAATGACGATATTAACGACGATATTAACGACGATAATAACGACGTTAATAAAGACGATAAAAAGAAGATAATGACAATAATAACGACGATATTATCGATGATATTTATGACGATAACAACGTAGATAATGACGATAATAACGACGACATTAACGACGATGATTATGACAAAATAACGACGATATTAACGACGATAATTATGAGGATAATAAGGACGATAACAACGATGATAATGACGATATTAACGACGATATTAACGACGATAATAACGACAATATTAACGACGATAATAAAGACAATAAAGAGAAGATAATGACAATAATAACGACGATATTAAAGATAATATTTATGACGATAACAACGTAGATAATGACGATAATAACGACGACATTAACGACGATGATTATGACAAAATAACGACGATATTAACGACGATAATTATGAGGATGATAAGGACGATAACAACGATGATAATGACGATATTAACGACGATATTAACGACGATAATAACGACGGTAAAAACGACGATAAAAAGAAGATAATGACAATAATAACGACGATATTATCGATGATATTTATGACGATAACAACGTAGATAATGACGATAATAACGACGACATTAACGACGATGATTATGACAAAATAACGACGATATTAACGACGATAATTATGAGGATGATAAGGACGATAACAACGATGATAATGACGATATTAACGACGATATTAACGACGATAATAACGACGTTAATAAAGACGATAAAAAGAAGATAATGACAATAATAACGACGATATTATCGATGATATTTATGACGATAACAACGTAGATAATGACGATAATAACGACGACATTAACGACGATGATTATGACAAAATAACGACGATATTAACGACGATAATTATGAGGATAATAAGGACGATAACAACGATGATAATGACGATATTAACGACGATATTAACGACGATAATAACGACAATATTAACGACGATAATAAAGACAATAAAGAGAAGATAATGACAATAATAACGACGATATTAAAGATAATATTTATGACGATAACAACGTAGATAATGACGATAATAACGACGACATTGACGACGATGATTATGACAAAATAACGACGATATTAACGACGATAATTATGAGGATGATAAGGACGATAACAACGATGATAATGACGATATTAACGACGATATTAACGACGATAATAACGACGATATTAACGACGATAATAAAGACAATAAAAAGAAGATAATGAAAATAATAACGACGATATTAACGATGATATTTATGACGATAACAAGGTAGATAATGACGATAATAACGACGACATTAACGATGATGATTATGACAAAATAACGACGATATTAACGACGATAATTATGAGGATGATAAGGACGATAACAACGATGATAATGACGATAATAACGACGACATTAGCGACGATGTTTATGACAAAATAACGACGATATTAACGACGATAATTATGAGGATAATAAGGACGATAACAACGATTATAATGACGATATTAACGACGATATTAACGACGATAATAACGACGTTAAAAACGACGATAAAAAGAAGATAATGACAATAATAACGACGATATTATCGATGATATTTATGACGATAACAACGTAGATAATGACGATAATAACGACGACATTAACGATGATGATTGTGACAAAATAACGACGATATTAACGACGATAATTATGAGGATGATAAGGACGATAACAACGATGATAATGACGATAATAACGACGACATTAGCGACGATGATTATGATGAAATAACGACGATATTAACGACGATAATTATGAGGATGATAAGAACGATAACAACGATGATAATGACGATATTAACGACGATATTAACGACGATAATAACGACGATATTAACGACGATAATAAAGACAATAAAAAGAAGATAATGAAAATAATAACGACGATATTAACGATGATATTTATGACGATAACAAGGTAGATAATGACGATAATAACGACGACATTAACGATGATGATTATGACAAAATAACGACGATATTAACGACGATAATTATGAGGATGATAAGGACGATAACAACGATGATAATGACGATAATAACGACGACATTAGCGACGATGTTTATGACAAAATAACGACGATATTAACGACGATAATTATGAGGATAATAAGGACGATAACAACGATTATAATGACGATATTAACGACGATATTAACGACGATAATAACGACAATATTAACGACGATAATAAAGACAATAAAGAGAAGATAATGACAATAATAACGACGATATTAAAGATAATATTTATGACGATAACAACGTAGATAATGACGATAATAACGACGACATTAACGACGATGATTATGACAAAATAACGACGATATTAACGACGATAATTATGAGGATGATAAGGACGATAACAACGATGATAATGACGATATTAACGACGATATTAACGACGATAATAACGACGGTAAAAACGACGATAAAAAGAAGATAATGACAATAATAACGACGATATTATCGATGATATTTATGACGATAACAACGTAGATAATGACGATAATAACGACGACATTAACGACGATGATTATGACAAAATAACGACGATATTAACGACGATAATTATGAGGATGATAAGGACGATAACAACGATGATAATAACGATATTTACGACGATATTAACGACGATAATAACGACGTTAATAACGACGATAAAAAGAAGATAATGACAATAATAACGACGATATTATCGATGATATTTATGACGATAACAACGTAGATAATGACGATAATAACGACGACATTAACGACGATGATTATGACAAAATAACGACGATATTAACGACGATAATTATGAGGATGATAAGGACGATAACAACGATGATAATGACGATATTAACGACGATATTAACGACGATAATAATGACGTTAATAAAGACGATAAAAAGAAGATAATGACAATAATAACGACGATATTATCGATGATATTTATGACGATAACAACGTAGATAATGACGATAATAACGACGACATTAACGACGATGATTATGACAAAATAACGACGATATTAACGACGATAATTATGAGGATAATAAGGACGATAACAACGATGATAATGACGATATTAACGACGATATTAACGACGATAATAACGACAATATTAACGACGATAATAAAGACAATAAAGAGAAGATAATGACAATAATAACGACGATATTAAAGATAATATTTATGACGATAACAACGTAGATAATGACGATAATAACGACGACATTAACGACGATGATTATGACAAAATAACGACGATATTAACGACGATAATTATGAGGATGATAAGGACGATAACAACGATGATAATGACGATATTAACGACGATATTAACGACGATAATAACGACGGTAAAAACGACGATAAAAAGAAGATAATGACAATAATAACGACGATATTATCGATGATATTTATGACGATAACAACGTAGATAATGACGATAATAACGACGACATTAACGACGATGATTATGACAAAATAACGACGATATTAACGACGATAATTATGAGGATGATAAGGACGATAACAACGATGATAATGACGATATTAACGACGATATTAACGACGATAATAACGACGTTAATAAAGACGATAAAAAGAAGATAATGACAATAATAACGACGATATTATCGATGATATTTATGACGATAACAACGTAGATAATGACGATAATAACGACGACATTAACGACGATGATTATGACAAAATAACGACGATATTAACGACGATAATTATGAGGATAATAAGGACGATAACAACGATGATAATGACGATATTAACGACGATATTAACGACGATAATAACGACAATATTAACGACGATAATAAAGACAATAAAGAGAAGATAATGACAATAATAACGACGATATTAAAGATAATATTTATGACGATAACAACGTAGATAATGACGATAATAACGACGACATTAACGACGATGATTATGACAAAATAACGACGATATTAACGACGATAATTATGAGGATGATAAGGACGATAACAACGATGATAATGACGATATTAACGACGATATTAACGACGATAATAACGACGATATTAACGACGATAATAAAGACAATAAAAAGAAGATAATGAAAATAATAACGACGATATTAACGATGATATTTATGACGATAACAAGGTAGATAATGACGATAATAACGACGACATTAACGATGATGATTATGACAAAATAACGACGATATTAACGACGATAATTATGAGGATGATAAGGACGATAACAACGATGATAATGACGATAATAACGACGACATTAGCGACGATGTTTATGACAAAATAACGACGATATTAACGACGATAATTATGAGGATAATAAGGACGATAACAACGATTATAATGACGATATTAACGACGATATTAACGACGATAATAACGACGTTAAAAACGACGATAAAAAGAAGATAATGACAATAATAACGACGATATTATCGATGATATTTATGACGATAACAACGTAGATAATGACGATAATAACGACGACATTAACGATGATGATTGTGACAAAATAACGACGATATTAACGACGATAATTATGAGGATGATAAGGACGATAACAACGATGATAATGACGATAATAACGACGACATTAGCGACGATGATTATGACAAAATAACGACGATATTAACGACGATAATTATGAGGATGATAAGGACGATAACAACGATGATAATGACGATATTAACGACGATATTAACGACGATAATAACGACGATATTAACGACGATAATAAAGACAATAAAAAGAAGATAATGAAAATAATAACGACGATATTAACGATGATATTTATGACGATAACAAGGTAGATAATGACGATAATAACGACGACATTAACGATGATGATTATGACAAAATAACGACGATATTAACGACGATAATTATGAGGATGATAAGGACGATAACAACGATGATAATGACGATAATAACGACGACATTAGCGACGATGTTTATGACAAAATAACGACGATATTAACGACGATAATTATGAGGATAATAAGGACGATAACAACGATTATAATGACGATATTAACGACGATATTAACGACGATAATAACGACGTTAAAAACGACGATAAAAAGAAGATAATGACAATAATAACGACGATATTATCGATGATATTTATGACGATAACAACGTAGATAATGACGATAATAACGACGACATTAACGATGATGATTGTGACAAAATAACGACGATATTAACGACGATAATTATGAGGATGATAAGGACGATAACAACGATGATAATGACGATAATAACGACGACATTAGCGACGATGTTTATGACAAAATAACGACGATATTAACGACGATAATTATGAGGATAATAAGGACGATAACAACGATGATAATGACGATATTAACGACGATATTAACGACGATAATAACGACGATATTAACGACGATAATAAAGACAATAAAAAGAAGATAATGACAATAATAACGACGATATTAACGATAATATTTATGACGATAACAACGTAGATAATGACGATAATAACGACGACATTAACGACGATGATTATGACAAAATAACGACGATATTAACGACGATAATTATGAGGATGATAAGGACGATAACAACGATGATAATGACGATAATAACGACGACCTTAACGACGATGATTGTGACAAAATAACGACGATATTAACGACGATAATTATGAGGATAATAAGGACGATAACAACGATGATAATGACGATATTAACGACGATAATAACGACGATATTAACGACGATAATAACGTCGATAAAAAGAAGATAATGACAATAATAACGACGATATTAACGATGATAATTATGACGATAACAACGAAGATAATGACGATAATAACGACGACATTAACGACGATGATTATGACAAAATAACGACGATATTAACGACGATAATTATGAGGATAATAAGGACGATAACAACGATGATAATGACGATATTAACGACGATATTAACGACGATAATAACGACAATATTAACGACGATAATAAAGACAATAAAGAGAAGATAATGACAATAATAACGACGATATTAAAGATAATATTTATGACGATAACAACGTAGATAATGACGATAATAACGACGACATTAACGACGATGATTATGACAAAATAACGACGATATTAACGACGATAATTATGAGGATGATAAGGACGATAACAACGATGATAATGACGATATTAACGACGATATTAACGACGATAATAACGACGGTAAAAACGACGATAAAAAGAAGATAATGACAATAATAACGACGATATTATCGATGATATTTATGACGATAACAACGTAGATAATGACGATAATAACGACGACATTAACGACGATGATTATGACAAAATAACGACGATATTAACGACGATAATTATGAGGATGATAAGGACGATAACAACGATGATAATGACGATATTAACGACGATATTAACGACGATAATAACGACGATAATAACGTCGATAAAAAGAAGATAATGACAATAATAACGACGATATTATCGATGATATTTATGACGATAACAACGTAGATAATGACGATAATAACGACGACATTAACGATGATGATTGTGACAAAATAACGACGATATTAACGACGATAATTATGAGGATGTTAAGGACGATAACAACGATGATAATGACGATAATAACGACGACCTTAACGACGATGATTGTGACAAAATAACGACGATATTAACGACGATAATTATGAGGATAATAAGGACGATAACAACGATGATAATGACGATATTAACGACGATAATAACGACGATATTAACGACGATAATAACGTCGATAAAAAGAAGATAATGACAATAATAACGACGATATTAACGATGATAATTATGACGATAACAACGAAGATAATGACGATAATAACGACGACATTAACGACGATGATTATGACAAAATAACGACGATATTAACGACGATAATTATGAGGATGATAAGGACGATAACAACGATGATAATAACGATATTTACGACGATAATAACGACGATATTAACGACGATAATAACGTCGATAAAAAGAAGATAATGACAATAATAACGACGATATTAACGATGATAATTATGACGATAACAACGAAGATAATGACGATAATAACGACGACATTAACGACGATGATTATGACAAAATAACGACGATATTAACGACGATAATTATGAGGATGATAAGGACGATAACAACGATGATAATAACGATATTTACGACGATATTAACGACGATAATAACGACGTTAATAACGACGATAAAAAGAAGATAATGACAATAATAACGACGATATTATCGATGATATTTATGACGATAACAACGTAGATAATGACGATAATAACGACGACATTAACGACGATGATTATGACAAAATAACGACGATATTAACGACGATAATTATGAGGATGATAAGAACGATAACAACGATGATAATAACGATATTTACGACGATATTAACGACGATAATAACGACGTTAATAACGACGATAAAAAGAAGATAATGACAATAACAACGACGATATTATCGATGATATTTATGACGATAACAACGTAGATAATGACGATAATAACGACGACATTAACGACGATGATTATGACAAAATAACGACGATATTAACGACGATAATTATGAGGATAATAAGGACGATAACAACGATGATAATGACGATATTAACGACGATATTAACGGCGATAATAACGACAATATTAACGACGATAATAAAGACAATAAAGAGAAGATAATGACAATAATAACGACGATATTAAAGATAATATTTATGACGATAACAACGTAGATAATGACGATAATAACGACGACATTAACGACGATGATTATCACAAAATAACGACGATATTAACGACGATAATTATGAGGATGATAAGGACGATAACAACGATGATAATGACGATATTAACGACGATATTAACGACGATAATAACGACGGTAAAAACGACGATAAAAAGAAGATAATGACAGTAATAACGACGATATTATCGATGATATTTATGACGATAACAACGTAGATAATGACGATAATAACGACGACATTAACGACGATGATTATGACAAAATAACGACGATATTAACGACGATAATTATGAGGATGATAAGGACGATAACAACGATGATAATGACGATATTAACGACGATATTAACGACGATAATAACGACGTTAATAAAGACGATAAAAAGAAGATAATGACAATAATAACGACGATATTATCGATGATATTTATGACGATAACAACGTAGATAATGACGATAATAACGACGACATTAACGACGATGATTATGACAAAATAACGACGATATTAACGACGATAATTATGAGGATAATAAGGACGATAACAACGATGATAATGACGATATTAACGACGATATTAACGACGATAATAACGACAATATTAACGACGATAATAAAGACAATAAAGAGAAGATAATGACAATAATAACGACGATATTAAAGATAATATTTATGACGATAACAACGTAGATAATGACGATAATAACGACGACATTAACGACGATGATTATGACAAAATAACGACGATATTAACGACGATAATTATGAGGATGATAAGGACGATAACAACGATGATAATAACGATATTTACGACGATAATAACGACGATATTAACGACGATAATAACGTCGATAAAAAGAAGATAATGACAATAATAACGACGATATTAACGATGATAATTATGACGATAACAACGAAGATAATGACGATAATAACGACGACATTAACGACGATGATTATGACAAAATAACGACGATATTAACGACGATAATTATGAGGATGATAAGGACGATAACAACGATGATAATAACGATATTTACGACGATATTAACGACGATAATAACGACGTTAATAACGACGATAAAAAGAAGATAATGACAATAATAACGACGATATTATCGATGATATTTATGACGATAACAACGTAGATAATGACGATAATAACGACGACATTAACGACGATGATTATGACAAAATAACGACGATATTAACGACGATAATTATGAGGATAATAAGGACGATAACAACGATGATAATGACGATATTAACGACGATATTAACGACGATAATAACGACAATATTAACGACGATAATAAAGACAATAAAGAGAAGATAATGACAATAATAACGACGATATTAAAGATAATATTTATGACGATAACAACGTAGATAATGACGATAATAACGACGACATTAACGACGATGATTATGACAAAATAACGACGATATTAATGACGATAATTATGAGGATGATAAGGACGATAACAACGATGATAATGACGATATTAACGACGATATTAACGACGATAATAACGACGGTAAAAACGACGATAAAAAGAAGATAATGACAATAATAACGACGATATTATCGATGATATTTATGACGATAACAACGTAGATAATGACGATAATAACGACGACATTAACGACGATGATTATGACAAAATAACGACGATATTAACGACGATAATTATGAGGATAATAAGGACGATAACAACGATGATAATGACGATATTAACGACGATATTAACGACGATAATAACGACAATATTAACGACGATAATAAAGACAATAAAGAGAAGATAATGACAATAATAACGACGATATTAAAGATAATATTTATGACGATAACAACGTAGATAATGACGATAATAACGACGACATTAACGACGATGATTATGACAAAATAACGACGATATTAACGACGATAATTATGAGGATGATAAGGACGATAACAACGATGATAATGACGATATTAACGACGATATTAACGACGATAATAACGACGGTAAAAACGACGATAAAAAGAAGATAATGACAATAATAACGACGATATTATCGATGATATTTATGACGATAACAACGTAGATAATGACGATAATAACGACGACATTAACGACGATGATTATGACAAAATAACGACGATATTAACGACGATAATTATGAGGATGATAAGGACGATAACAACGATGATAATGACGATATTAACGACGATATTAACGACGATAATAACGACGTTAATAAAGACGATAAAAAGAAGATAATGACAATAATAACGACGATATTATCGATGATATTTATGACGATAACAACGTAGATAATGACGATAATAACGACGACATTAACGACGATGATTATGACAAAATAACGACGATATTAACGACGATAATTATGAGGATGATAAGGACGATAACAACGATGATAATGACGATATTAACGACGATATTAACGACGATAATAACGACGTTAATAAAGACGATAAAAAGAAGATAATGACAATAATAACGACGATATTATCGATGATATTTATGACGATAACAACGTAGATAATGACGATAATAACGACGACATTAACGACGATGATTATGACAAAATAACGACGATATTAACGACGATAATTATGAGGATAATAAGGACGATAACAACGATGATAATGACGATATTAACGACGATATTAACGACGATAATAACGACAATATTAACGACGATAATAAAGACAATAAAGAGAAGATAATGACAATAATAACGACGATATTAAAGATAATATTTATGACGATAACAACGTAGATAATGACGATAATAACGACGACATTAACGACGATGATTATGACAAAATAACGACGATATTAACGACGATAATTATAAGGATGATAAGGACGATAACAACGATGATAATGACGATATTAACGACGATATTAACGACGATAATAACGACGTTAAAAACGACGATAAAAAGAAGATAATGACAATAATAACGACGATATTATCGATGATATTTATGACGATAACAACGTAGATAATGACGATAATAACGACGACATTAACGACGATGATTATGACAAAATAACGACGATATTAACGACGATAATTTTGAGGATAATAAGGACGATAACAACGATGATAATGACGATATTAACGACGATATTAACGACGATAATAACGTCGATAAAAAGAAGATAATGACAATAATAACGACGATATTATCGATGATATTTATGACGATAACAACATAGATAATGACGATAATAACGACGACATTAACGATGATGATTGTGACAAAATAACGACGATATTAACGACGATAATTATGAGGATGATAAGGACGATAACAACGATGATAATGACGATAATAACGACGACCTTAACGACGATGATTGTGACAAAATAACGACGATATTAACGACGATAATTATGAGGATAATAAGGACGATAACAACGATGATAATGACGATATTAACGACGATAATAACGACGATATTAACGACGATAATAACGTCGATAAAAAGAAGATAATGACAATAATAACGACGATATTAACGATGATAATTATGACGATAACAACGAAGATAATGACGATAATAACGACGACATTAACGACGATGATTATGACAAAATAACGACGATATTAACGACGATAATTATGAGGATGATAAGGACGATAACAACGATGATAATAACGATATTTACGACGATAATAACGACGATATTAACGACGATAATAACGTCGATAAAAAGAAGATAATGACAATAATAACGACGATATTAACGATGATAATTATGACGATAACAACGAAGATAATGACGATAATAACGACGACATTAACGACGATGATTATGACAAAATAACGACGATATTAACGACGATAATTATGAGGATGATAAGGACGATAACAACGATGATAATAACGATATTTACGACGATATTAACGACGATAATAACGACGTTAATAACGACGATAAAAAGAAGATAATGACAATAATAACGACGATATTATCGATGATATTTATGACGATAACAACGTAGATAATGACGATAATAACGACGACATTAACGACGATGATTATGACAAAATAACGACGATATTAACGACGATAATTATGAGGATAATAAGGACGATAACAACGATGATAATGACGATATTAACGACGATATTAACGACGATAATAACGACAATATTAACGACGATAATAAAGACAATAAAGAGAAGATAATGACAATAATAACGACGATATTAAAGATAATATTTAGGACGATAACAACGTAGATAATGACGATAATAACGACGACATTAACGACGATGATTATGACAAAATAACGACGATATTAACGACGATAATTATGAGGATAATAAGGACGATAACAACGATGATAATGACGATATTAACGACGATATTAACGACGATAATAACGACAATATTAACGACGATAATAAAGACAATAAAGAGAAGATAATGACAATAATAACGACGATATTAAAGATAATATTTATGACGATAACAACGTAGATAATGACGATAATAACGACGACATTAACGACGATGATTATGACAAAATAACGACGATATTAACGACGATAATTATGAGGATGATAAGGACGATAACAACGATGATAATGACGATATTAACGACGATATTAACGACGATAATAACGACGTTAATAAAGACGATAAAAAGAAGATAATGACAATAATAACGACGATATTATCGATGATATTTATGACGATAACAACGTAGATAATGACGATAATAACGACGACATTAACGACGATGATTATGACAAAATAACGACGATATTAACGACGATAATTATGAGGATAATAAGGACGATAACAACGATGATAATGACGATATTAACGACGATATTAACGACGATAATAACGACAATATTAACGACGATAATAAAGACAATAAAGAGAAGATAATGACAATAATAACGACGATATTAAAGATAATATTTATGACGATAACAACGTAGATAATGACGATAATAACGACGACATTAACGACGATGATTATGACAAAATAACGACGATATTAACGACGATAATTATGAGGATGATAAGGACGATAACAACGATGATAATGACGATATTAACGACGATATTAACGACGATAATAACGACGGTAAAAACGACGATAAAAAGAAGATAATGACAATAATAACGACGATATTATCGATGATATTTATGACGATAACAACGTAGATAATGACGATAATAACGACGACATTAACGACGATGATTATGACAAAATAACGACGATATTAACGACGATAATTATGAGGATGATAAGGACGATAACAACGATGATAATGACGATATTAACGACGATATTAACGACGATAATAACGACGTTAATAAAGACGATAAAAAGAAGATAATGACAATAATAACGACGATATTATCGATGATATTTATGACGATAACAACGTAGATAATGACGATAATAACGACGACATTAACGACGATGATTATGACAAAATAACGACGATATTAACGACGATAATTATGAGGATAATAAGGACGATAACAACGATGATAATGACGATATTAACGACGATATTAACGACGATAATAACGACAATATTAACGACGATAATAAAGACAATAAAGAGAAGATAATGACAATAATAACGACGATATTAAAGATAATATTTATGACGATAACAACGTAGATAATGACGATAATAACGACGACATTAACGACGATGATTATGACAAAATAACGACGATATTAACGACGATAATTATGAGGATAATAAGGACGATAACAACGATTATAATGACGATATTAACGACGATATTAACGACGATAATAACGACGTTAAAAACGACGATAAAAAGAAGATAATGACAATAATAACGACGATATTATCGATGATATTTATGACGATAACAACGTAGATAATGACGATAATAACGACGACATTAACGACGATGATTGTGACAAAATAACGACGATATTAACGACGATAATTATGAGGATGATAAGGACGATAACAACGATGATAATGACGATAATAACGACGACATTAGCGACGATGATTATGACAAAATAACGACGATATTAACGACGATAATTATGAGGATGATAAGGACGATAACAACGATGATAATGACGATATTAACGACGATATTAACGACGATAATAACGACGATATTAACGACGATAATAAAGACAATAAAAAGAAGATAATGAAAATAATAACGACGATATTAACGATGATATTTATGACGATAACAAGGTAGATAATGACGATAATAACGACGACATTAACGATGATGATTATGACAAAATAACGACGATATTAACGACGATAATTATGAGGATGATAAGGACGATGACAACGATGATAATGACGATAATAACGACGACATTAGCGACGATGTTTATGACAAAATAACGACGATATTAACGACGATAATTATGAGGATAATAAGGACGATAACAACGATTATAATGACGATATTAACGACGATATTAACGACGATAATAACGACGTTAAAAACGACGATAAAAAGAAGATAATGACAATAATAACGACGATATTATCGATGATATTTATGACGATAACAACGTAGATAATGACGATAATAACGACGACATTAACGACGATGATTATGACAAAATAACGACGATATTAACGACGATAATTATGAGGATGATAAGGACGATAACAACGATGATAATAACGATATTTACGACGATAATAACGACGATAAAAAGAAGATAATGACAATAATAACGACGATATTAACGATGATAATTATGACGATAACAACGAAGATAATGACGATAATAACGACGACATTAACGACGATGATTATGACAAAATAACGACGATATTAACGACGATAATTATGAGGATGATAAGGACGATAACAACGATGATAATAACGATATTTACGACGATATTAACGACGATAATAACGACGTTAATAACGACGATAAAAAGAAGATAATGACAATAATAACGACGATATTATCGATGATATTTATGACGATAACAACGTAGATAATGACGATAATAACGACGACATTAACGACGATGATTATGACAAAATAACGACGATATTAACGACGATAATTATGAGGATAATAAGGACGATAACAACGATGATAATGACGATATTAACGACGATATTAACGACGATAATAACGACAATATTAACGACGATAATAAAGACAATAAAGAGAAGATAATGACAATAATAACGACGATATTAAAGATAATATTTATGACGATAACAACGTAGATAATGACGATAATAACGACGACATTAACGACGATGATTATGACAAAATAACGACGATATTAACGACGATAATTATGAGGATGATAAGGACGATAACAACGATGATAATGACGATATTAACGACGATATTAACGACGATAATAACGACGGTAAAAACGACGATAAAAAGAAGATAATGACAATAATAACGACGATATTATCGATGATATTTATGACGATAACAACGTAGATAATGACGATAATAACGACGACATTAACGACGATGATTATGACAAAATAACGACGATATTAACGACGATAATTATGAGGATGATAAGGACGATAACAACGATGATAATGACGATATTAACGACGATATTAACGACGATAATAACGACGTTAATAAAGACGATAAAAAGAAGATAATGACAATAATAACGACGATATTATCGATGATATTTATGACGATAACAACGTAGATAATGACGATAATAACGACGACATTAACGACGATGATTATGACAAAATAACGACGATATTAACGACGATAATTATGAGGATAATAAGGACGATAACAACGATGATAATGACGATATTAACGACGATATTAACGACGATAATAACGACAATATTAACGACGATAATAAAGACAATAAAGAGAAGATAATGACAATAATAACGACGATATTAAAGATAATATTTATGACGATAACAACGTAGATAATGACGATAATAACGACGACATTAACGACGATGATTATGACAAAATAACGACGATATTAACGACGATAATTATGAGGATAATAAGGACGATAACAACGATTATAATGACGATATTAACGACGATATTAACGACGATAATAACGACGTTAAAAACGACGATAAAAAGAAGATAATGACAATAATAACGACGATATTATCGATGATATTTATGACGATAACAACGTAGATAATGACGATAATAACGACGACATTAACGATGATGATTGTGACAAAATAACGACGATATTAACGACGATAATTATGAGGATGATAAGGACGATAACAACGATGATAATGACGATAATAACGACGACATTAGCGACGATGATTATGACAAAATAACGACGATATTAACGACGATAATTATGAGGATGATAAGGACGATAACAACGATGATAATGACGATATTAACGACGATATTAACGACGATAATAACGACGATATTAACGACGATAATAAAGACAATAAAAAGAAGATAATGAAAATAATAACGACGATATTAACGATGATATTTATGACGATAACAAGGTAGATAATGACGATAATAACGACGACATTAACGATGATGATTATGACAAAATAACGACGATATTAACGACGATAATTATGAGGATGATAAGGACGATAACAACGATGATAATGACGATAATAACGACGACATTAGCGACGATGTTTATGACAAAATAACGACGATATTAACGACGATAATTATGAGGATAATAAGGACGATAACAACGATTATAATGACGATATTAACGACGATATTAACGACGATAATAACGACGTTAAAAACGACGATAAAAAGAAGATAATGACAATAATAACGACGATATTATCGATGATATTTATGACGATAACAACGTAGATAATGACGATAATAACGACGACATTAACGATGATGATTGTGACAAAATAACGACGATATTAACGACGATAATTATGAGGATGATAAGGACGATAACAACGATGATAATGACGATAATAACGACGACATTAGCGACGATGTTTATGACAAAATAACGACGATATTAACGACGATAATTATGAGGATAATAAGGACGATAACAACGATGATAATGACGATATTAACGACGATATTAACGACGATAATAACGACGATATTAACGACGATAATAAAGACAATAAAAAGAAGATAATGACAATAATAACGACGATATTAACGATAATATTTATGACGATAACAACGTAGATAATGACGATAATAACGACGACATTAACGACGATGATTATGACAAAATAACGACGATATTAACGACGATAATTATGAGGATGATAAGGACGATAACAACGATGATAATGACGATAATAACGACGACCTTAACGACGATGATTGTGACAAAATAACGACGATATTAACGACGATAATTATGAGGATAATAAGGACGATAACAACGATGATAATGACGATATTAACGACGATAATAACGACGATATTAACGACGATAATAACGACGATAAAAAGAAGATAATGACAATAATAACGACGATATTAACGATGATATTTATGACGATAACAACGTAGATAATGACGATAATAAAGACGACATTAACGACGATGATTATGACAAAATAACGGCGATATTAACGACGATAATTATGAGGATAATAAGGACGATAACAACGATGACAATGACGATATTAACGACGATAATAACGACTATAATTATGATGATAAAAACGACGATAATGACGATAATAACGACGATATTAACGACGATAATAACGACGATATTAACGACGATAATAAAGACAATAAAAAGAAGATAATGAAAATAATAACGACGATATTAACGATGATATTTATGACGATAACAAGGTAGATAATGACGATAATAACGACGACATTAACGATGATGATTATGACAAAATAACGACGATATTAACGACGATAATTATGAGGATGATAAGGACGATGACAACGATGATAATGACGATAATAACGACGACATTAGCGACGATGTTTATGACAAAATAACGACGATATTAACGACGATAATTATGAGGATAATAAGGACGATAACAACGATTATAATGACGATATTAACGACGATATTAACGACGATAATAACGACGTTAAAAACGACGATAAAAAGAAGATAATGACAATAATAACGACGATATTATCGATGATATTTATGACGATAACAACGTAGATAATGACGATAATAACGACGACATTAACGACGATGATTATGACAAAATAACGACGATATTAACGACGATAATTATGAGGATGATAAGGACGATAACAACGATGATAATAACGATATTTACGACGATAATAACGACGATAAAAAGAAGATAATGACAATAATAACGACGATATTAACGATGATAATTATGACGATAACAACGAAGATAATGACGATAATAACGACGACATTAACGACGATGATTATGACAAAATAACGACGATATTAACGACGATAATTATGAGGATGATAAGGACGATAACAACGATGATAATAACGATATTTACGACGATATTAACGACGATAATAACGACGTTAATAACGACGATAAAAAGAAGATAATGACAATAATAACGACGATATTATCGATGATATTTATGACGATAACAACGTAGATAATGACGATAATAACGACGACATTAACGACGATGATTATGACAAAATAACGACGATATTAACGACGATAATTATGAGGATAATAAGGACGATAACAACGATGATAATGACGATATTAACGACGATATTAACGACGATAATAACGACAATATTAACGACGATAATAAAGACAATAAAGAGAAGATAATGACAATAATAACGACGATATTAAAGATAATATTTATGACGATAACAACGTAGATAATGACGATAATAACGACGACATTAACGACGATGATTATGACAAAATAACGACGATATTAACGACGATAATTATGAGGATGATAAGGACGATAACAACGATGATAATGACGATATTAACGACGATATTAACGACGATAATAACGACGGTAAAAACGACGATAAAAAGAAGATAATGACAATAATAACGACGATATTATCGATGATATTTATGACGATAACAACGTAGATAATGACGATAATAACGACGACATTAACGACGATGATTATGACAAAATAACGACGATATTAACGACGATAATTATGAGGATGATAAGGACGATAACAACGATGATAATGACGATATTAACGACGATATTAACGACGATAATAACGACGATAATAAAGACGATAAAAAGAAGATAATGACAATAATAACGACGATATTATCGATGATATTTATGACGATAACAACGTAGATAATGACGATAATAACGACGACATTAACGACGATGATTATGACAAAATAACGACGATATTAACGACGATAATTATGAGGATAATAAGGACGATAACAACGATGATAATGACGATATTAACGACGATATTAACGACGATAATAACGACAATATTAACGACGATAATAAAGACAATAAAGAGAAGATAATGACAATAATAACGACGATATTAAAGATAATATTTATGACGATAACAACGTAGATAATGACGATAATAACGACGACATTAACGACGATGATTATGACAAAATAACGACGATATTAACGACGATAATTATGAGGATAATAAGGACGATAACAACGATTATAATGACGATATTAACGACGATATTAACGACGATAATAACGACGTTAAAAACGACGATAAAAAGAAGATAATGACAATAATAACGACGATATTATCGATGATATTTATGACGATAACAACGTAGATAATGACGATAATAACGACGACATTAACGATGATGATTGTGACAAAATAACGACGATATTAACGACGATAATTATGAGGATGATAAGGACGATAACAACGATGATAATGACGATAATAACGACGACATTAGCGACGATGATTATGACAAAATAACGACGATATTAACGACGATAATTATGAGGATGATAAGGACGATAACAACGATGATAATGACGATATTAACGACGATATTAACGACGATAATAACGACGATATTAACGACGATAATAAAGACAATAAAAAGAAGATAATGAAAATAATAACGACGATATTAACGATGATATTTATGACGATAACAAGGTAGATAATGACGATAATAACGACGACATTAACGATGATGATTATGACAAAATAACGACGATATTAACGACGATAATTATGAGGATGATAAGGACGATAACAACGATGATAATGACGATAATAACGACGACATTAGCGACGATGTTTATGACAAAATAACGACGATATTAACGACGATAATTATGAGGATAATAAGGACGATAACAACGATTATAATGACGATATTAACGACGATATTAACGACGATAATAACGACGTTAAAAACGACGATAAAAAGAAGATAATGACAATAATAACGACGATATTATCGATGATATTTATGACGATAACAACGTAGATAATGACGATAATAACGACGACATTAACGATGATGATTGTGACAAAATAACGACGATATTAACGACGATAATTATGAGGATGATAAGGACGATAACAACGATGATAATGACGATAATAACGACGACATTAGCGACGATGTTTATGACAAAATAACGACGATATTAACGACGATAATTATGAGGATAATAAGGACGATAACAACGATGATAATGACGATATTAACGACGATATTAACGACGATAATAACGACGATATTAACGACGATAATAAAGACAATAAAAAGAAGATAATGACAATAATAACGACGATATTAACGATAATATTTATGACGATAACAACGTAGATAATGACGATAATAACGACGACATTAACGACGATGATTATGACAAAATAACGACGATATTAACGACGATAATTATGAGGATGATAAGGACGATAACAACGATGATAATGACGATAATAACGACGACCTTAACGACGATGATTGTGACAAAATAACGACGATATTAACGACGATAATTATGAGGATAATAAGGACGATAACAACGATGATAATGACGATATTAACGACGATAATAACGACGATATTAACGACGATAATAACGACGATAAAAAGAAGATAATGACAATAATAACGACGATATTAACGATGATATTTATGACGATAACAACGTAGATAATGACGATAATAAAGACGACATTAACGACGATGATTATGACAAAATAACGGCGATATTAACGACGATAATTATGAGGATAATAAGGACGATAACAACGATGACAATGACGATATTAACGACGATAATAACGACTATAATTATGATGATAAAAACGACGATAATGACGATAATAACGACGATATTAACGACGATAATAACGACGATATTAACGACGATAATAAAGACAATAAAAAGAAGATAATGAAAATAATAACGACGATATTAACGATGATATTTATGACGATAACAAGGTAGATAATGACGATAATAACGACGACATTAACGATGATGATTATGACAAAATAACGACGATATTAACGACGATAATTATGAGGATGATAAGGACGATGACAACGATGATAATGACGATAATAACGACGACATTAGCGACGATGTTTATGACAAAATAACGACGATATTAACGACGATAATTATGAGGATAATAAGGACGATAACAACGATTATAATGACGATATTAACGACGATATTAACGACGATAATAACGACGTTAAAAACGACGATAAAAAGAAGATAATGACAATAATAACGACGATATTATCGATGATATTTATGACGATAACAACGTAGATAATGACGATAATAACGACGACATTAACGACGATGATTATGACAAAATAACGACGATATTAACGACGATAATTATGAGGATGATAAGGACGATAACAACGATGATAATAACGACGATAAAAAGAAGATAATGACAATAATAACGACGATATTAACGATGATAATTATGACGATAACAACGAAGATAATGACGATAATAACGACGACATTAACGACGATGATTATGACAAAATAACGACGATATTAACGACGATAATTATGAGGATGATAAGGACGATAACAACGATGATAATAACGATATTTACGACGATATTAACGACGATAATAACGACGTTAATAACGACGATAAAAAGAAGATAATGACAATAATAACGACGATATTATCGATGATATTTATGACGATAACAACGTAGATAATGACGATAATAACGACGACATTAACGACGATGATTATGACAAAATAACGACGATATTAACGACGATAATTATGAGGATAATAAGGACGATAACAACGATGATAATGACGATATTAACGACGATATTAACGACGATAATAACGACAATATTAACGACGATAATAAAGACAATAAAGAGAAGATAATGACAATAATAACGACGATATTAAAGATAATATTTATGACGATAACAACGTAGATAATGACGATAATAACGACGACATTAACGACGATGATTATGACAAAATAACGACGATATTAACGACGATAATTATGAGGATGATAAGGACGATAACAACGATGATAATGACGATATTAACGACGATATTAACGACGATAATAACGACGGTAAAAACGACGATAAAAAGAAGATAATGACAATAATAACGACGATATTATCGATGATATTTATGACGATAACAACGTAGATAATGACGATAATAACGACGACATTAACGACGATGATTATGACAAAATAACGACGATATTAACGACGATAATTATGAGGATGATAAGGACGATAACAACGATGATAATGACGATATTAACGACGATATTAACGACGATAATAACGACGTTAATAAAGACGATAAAAAGAAGATAATGACAATAATAACGACGATATTATCGATGATATTTATGACGATAACAACGTAGATAATGACGATAATAACGACGACATTAACGACGATGATTATGACAAAATAACGACGATATTAACGACGATAATTATGAGGATAATAAGGACGATAACAACGATGATAATGACGATATTAACGACGATATTAACGACGATAATAACGACAATATTAACGACGATAATAAAGACAATAAAGAGAAGATAATGACAATAATAACGACGATATTAAAGATAATATTTATGACGATAACAACGTAGATAATGACGATAATAACGACGACATTAACGACGATGATTATGACAAAATAACGACGATATTAACGACGATAATTATGAGGATAATAAGGACGATAACAACGATTATAATGACGATATTAACGACGATATTAACGACGATAATAACGACGTTAAAAACGACGATAAAAAGAAGATAATGACAATAATAACGACGATATTATCGATGATATTTATGACGATAACAACGTAGATAATGACGATAATAACGACGACATTAACGATGATGATTGTGACAAAATAACGACGATATTAACGACGATAATTATGAGGATGATAAGGACGATAACAACGATGATAATGACGATAATAACGACGACATTAGCGACGATGATTATGACAAAATAACGACGATATTAACGACGATAATTATGAGGATGATAAGGACGATAACAACGATGATAATGACGATATTAACGACGATATTAACGACGATAATAACGACGATATTAACGACGATAATAAAGACAATAAAAAGAAGATAATGAAAATAATAACGACGATATTAACGATGATATTTATGACGATAACAAGGTAGATAATGACGATAATAACGACGACATTAACGATGATGATTATGACAAAATAACGACGATATTAACGACGATAATTATGAGGATGATAAGGACGATAACAACGATGATAATGACGATAATAACGACGACATTAGCGACGATGTTTATGACAAAATAACGACGATATTAACGACGATAATTATGAGGATAATAAGGACGATAACAACGATTATAATGACGATATTAACGACGATATTAACGACGATAATAACGACGTTAAAAACGACGATAAAAAGAAGATAATGACAATAATAACGACGATATTATCGATGATATTTATGACGATAACAACGTAGATAATGACGATAATAACGACGACATTAACGATGATGATTGTGACAAAATAACGACGATATTAACGACGATAATTATGAGGATGATAAGGACGATAACAACGATGATAATGACGATAATAACGACGACATTAGCGACGATGTTTATGACAAAATAACGACGATATTAACGACGATAATTATGAGGATAATAAGGACGATAACAACGATGATAATGACGATATTAACGACGATATTAACGACGATAATAACGACGATATTAACGACGATAATAAAGACAATAAAAAGAAGATAATGACAATAATAACGACGATATTAACGATAATATTTATGACGATAACAACGTAGATAATGACGATAATAACGACGACATTAACGACGATGATTATGACAAAATAACGACGATATTAACGACGATAATTATGAGGATGATAAGGACGATAACAACGATGATAATGACGATAATAACGACGACCTTAACGACGATGATTGTGACAAAATAACGACGATATTAACGACGATAATTATGAGGATAATAAGGACGATAACAACGATGATAATGACGATATTAACGACGATAATAACGACGATATTAACGACGATAATAACGACGATAAAAAGAAGATAATGACAATAATAACGACGATATTAACGATGATATTTATGACGATAACAACGTAGATAATGACGATAATAAAGACGACATTAACGACGATGATTATGACAAAATAACGGCGATATTAACGACGATAATTATGAGGATAATAAGGACGATAACAACGATGACAATGACGATATTAACGACGATAATAACGACTATAATTATGATGATAAAAACGACGATAATGACGATAATAACGACGATATTAACGACGATAATAACGACGATAACAACGAAGATAATGACGATAATATCGACGACATTAACGACGATGATTATGACAAAATAACGACGATATTAACGACGATAATTATGAGGATAATAAGGACGATAACAACGATGATAATGACGATATTAACGACGATAATAACGACTATAATTATGATGATAAAAACGACGATAATGACGATAATAACGACGATATTAACGACGATAATAACGACGATAACAACGAAGATAATGACGATAATATCGACGACATTAACGACGATGATTATGACAAAATAACGACGATATTAACGACGATAATTATGAGGATGATAAGGACGATTACAAGGATGATAATGACGATAATAACGACGATAAAAAGAAGATAATGACAATAATAACGACGATATTAACGATGATATTTATGACGATAACAACGTAGATAATGACGGTAATAACGACGTCATTAACGACGATGATTATGACAGAATAACGACGATATTAACGACGATAATTATGAGGATAATAAGGACGATAACAACGATGACAATGACGATAATAACGACGATAATAACGACTATAATTATGATGATAAAAACGACGATAATGACGATAATAACGACGATATTAACGACGATAATAACGACGATATCAACGAAGATAATGACGATAATATCGACGACATTAACGACGATGATTATGACAAAATAACGACGATATTAACGACGATAATTATGAGGATGATAAGGACGATAACAACGATGATAATGACGATAATAACGACGATATTAACGACGATGTTTATGACAAAATAACGACGATATTAACGATAATAATTATGAGGATGAGAAGGACGATAACAACGATGATAATGACGTTATAAACGACGATATTAACGACGATAATAACGACGATAATAACGACGATATTAACGACGATAATAACGACGATAAAAAGAAGATAATGACAATAATAACGACGATATTAACGATGATATTTATGACGATAACAACGTAGATAATGACGATAATAACGACGACATTAACGACGATGATTATGACAAAATAACGACGATATTAACGACGATAATTATGAGGATAATAAGGACGATAACAACGATGACAATGACGATATTAACGACGATAATAACGACTATAATTATGATGATAAAAACGACGATAATGACGATAATAACGACGATATTAACGACGATAATAACGACGATAACAACGAAGATAATGACGATAATATCGACGACATTAACGACGATGATTATGACAAAATAACGACGATATTAACGACGATAATTATGAGGATGATAAGGACGATAACAACGATGATAATGACGATAATAACGACGACATTAACAGCGATAATTATGTGGATTAATAAGGACGATAACAACGATTATAACGACGATATTAACGACGATATTAACGACGATAAAAAGAAGATAATGACAATAATAACGACGATATTAACGATGATATTTATGACGATAACAACGTAGATAATGACGATAATAAAGACGACATTAACGACGATGATTATGACAAAATAACGACGATATTAACGACGATAATTATGAGGATGATAAGGACGATAACAACGATGATAATGACGATATTAACGACGATATTAACGACGATAATAACGACGATAATAACGACGATATTAACGACGATTAGAACGACGATAAAAAGAAGATAATGACAATAATAACGGCGATATTAACGATGATATTTATGTCGATAACAACGTAGATAATGACGATAATAACGACGACATTAACGACGATGATTATGACAAAATAACGACGATATTAACGACGATAATTATGAGGATGATAAGGACGATAACAACGATGATAATGACGATAATAACGACGATATTAACGACGATAATAACGACGATAATAACGACGATATTAACGACGATAATAACGACGATAAAAAGAAGATAATGACAATAATAACGACGATATTAACGATGATATTTATGTCGATAACAACGTAGATAATGACGATAATAACGACGACATTAACGACGATGTTTATGACAAAATAACGACGATATTAACGACGATAATTATGAGGATAATAAGGACGATAACAACGATGATAATGACGTTATTAACGACGATATTAACGACGATAATAACGACGATAATAACGACGATATTAACGACGATAATAACGACGATAAAAAGAAGATAATGACAATAATAACGACGATATTAACGATGATATTTATGACGATAACAACGTAGATAATGACGATAATAACGACGACATTAACGACGATGATTATGACAAAATAACGACGATATTAACGACGATAATTATGAGGATAATAAGGACGATAACAACGATGACAATGACGATAATAACGACGATAATAACGACTATAATTATGATGATAAAAACGACGATAATGACGATAATAACGACGATATTAACGACGATAATAACGACGATAACAACGAAGATAATGACGATAATATCGACGACATTAACGACGATGATTATGACAAAATAACGACGATATTAACGACGATAATTATGAGGATGATAAGGACGATAACAACGATGATAATGACGATAATAACGACGACATTAACAGCGACAATTATGTGGATTAATAAGGACGATAACAACGATTATAACGACGATATTAACGACGATATTAACGACGATAAAAAGAAGATAATGACAATAATAACGACGATATTAACGATGATATTTATGACGATAACAACGGAGATAATGACGATAATAACGACGACATTAACGACGATGATTATGACAAAATAACGACGATATTAACGACGATAATTATGAGGATAATAAGGACGATAACAACGATGATAATGACGATATTAACGACGATATTAACGACGATAATAACGACGATAATAACGACGATATTAACGACGATAATAACGACGATAAAAAGAAGATAATGACAATAATAACGACGATATTAACGATGATATTTATGACGATAACAACGTAGATAATGACGATAATAAAGACGACATTAACGACGATGATTATGACAAAATAACGACGATATTAACGACGATAATTATGAGGATAATAAGGACGATAACAACGATGATAATGACGTTATTAACGACGATATTAACGACGATAATAACGACGATAAAACGACGATATTAACGACGATAATAACGACGATAACAACGAAGATAATAACGATAATATCGACGACATTAACGACGATGATTATGACAAAATAACGACGATATTAACGACGATAATTATGAGGATGATAAGGACGATAACAACGATGATAATGACGATAATAACGACGACATTAACAGCGATAATTATGTGGATTAATAAGGACGATAACAACGATTATAATGACGATATTAACGACGATAAAAAGAAGATAATGACAATAATAACGACGATATTAACGATGATATTTATGACGATAACAGCGAAGATAATGACGATATTAACGACGATAATTATGAGGATAATAACGACGATTACAACGATAGCAATGACGATATTAACGACGATATTAACGACGATAATAACGACGATAATAACGACGATATTAACGACGATAATAACGACGATAAAAAGAAGATAATGACAATAATAACGACGATATTAACGATGATATTTATGACGATAACAACGTAGATAATGACGATAATAAAGACGACATTAACGACGATGATTATGACAAAATAACGACGATATTAACGACGATAATTATGAGGATGATAAGGACGATAACAACGATGATAATGACGATATTAACGACGATATTAACGACGATAATAACGACGATAATAACGACGATATTAACGACGATTAGAACGAAAATAAAAAGAAGATAATGACAATAATAACGACGATATTAACGATGATATTTATGTCGATAACAACGTAGATAATGACGATAATAACGACGACATTAACGACGATGATTATGACAAAATAACGACGATATTAACGACGATAATTATGAGGATGATAAGGACGATAACAACGATGATAATGACGATAATAACGACGATATTAACGACGATGTTTATGACAAAATAACGACGATATTAACGATAATAATTATGAGGATGAGAAGGACGATAACAACGATGATAATGACGTTATTAACGACGATATTAACGACGATAATAACGACGATAATAACGACGATATTAACGACGATAATAACGACGATAAAAAGAAGATAATGACAATAATAACGACGATATTAACGATGATATTTATGACGATAACAACGTAGATAATGACGATAATAACGACGACATTAACGACGATGATTATGACAAAATAACGACGATATTAACGACGATAATTATGAGGATAATAAGGACGATAACAACGATGACAATGACGATAATAACGACGATAATAACGACTATAATTATGATGATAAAAACGACGATAATGACGATAATAACGACGATATTAACGACGATAATAACGACGATAACAACGAAGATAATGACGATAATATCGACGACATTAACGACGATGATTATGACAAAATAACGACGATATTAACGACGATAATTATGAGGATGATAAGGACGATAACAACGATGATAATGACGATAATAACGACGATATTAACGACGATGTTTATGACAAAATAACGACGATATTAACGATAATAATTATGAGGATGAGAAGGACGATAACAACGATGATAATGACGTTATTAACGACGATATTAACGACGATAATAACGACGATAATAACGACGATATTAACGACGATAATAACGACGATAAAAAGAAGATAATGACAATAATAACGACGATATTAACGATGATATTTATGACGATAACAACGTAGATAATGACGATAATAACGACGACATTAACGACGATGATTATGACAAAATAACGACGATATTAACGACGATAATTATGAGGATAATAAGGACGATAACAACGATGACAATGACGATAATAACGACGATAATAACGACTATAATTATGATGATAAAAACGACTATAATGACGATAATAACGACGATTTTAACGACGATAATAACGACGATAACAACGAAGATAATGACGATAATATCGACGACATTAACGACGATGATTATGACAAAATAACGACGATATTAACGACGATAATTATGAGGATGATAAGGACGATAACAACGATGATAATGACGATAATAACGACGACACTAACAGCGATAATTATGTGGATTAATAAGGACGATAACAACGATTATAACGACGATATTAACGACGATATTAACGACGATAAAAAGAGGATAATGACAATAATAACGACGATATTAACGATGATATTTATGACGATAACAACGGAGATAATGACGATAATAACGACGACATTAACGACGATGATTATGACAAAATAACGACGATATTAACGACGATAATTATGAGGATAATAAGGACGATAACAACGATGATAATGACGATATTAACGACGATATTAACGACGATAATAACGACGATAATAACGACGATATTAACGACGATAATAACGACGATAAAAAGAAGATAATGACAATAATAACGACGATATTAACAATGATATTTATGACGATAACAACGTAGATAATGACGATAATAAAGACGACATTAACGACGATGATTATGACAAAATAACGACGATATTAACGACGATAATTATGAGGATGATAAGGACGATAAAAACGATGATAATGACGATAATAACGACGATATTAACGACGATGTTTATGACAAAATAACGACGATATTAACGATAATAATTATGAGGATGAGAAGGACGATAACAACGATGATAATGACGTTATTAACGACGATATTAACGACGATAATAACGACGATAATAACGACGATATTAACGACGATAATAACGACGATAAAAAGAAGATAATGACAATAATAACGACGATATTAACGATGATATTTATGACGATAACAACGTAGATAATGACGATAATAACGACGACATTAGCGACGATGTTTATGACAAAATAACGACGATATTAACGACGATAATTATGAGGATAATAAGGACGATAACAACGATTATAATGACGATATTAACGACGATATTAACGACGATAATAACGACGTTAAAAACGACGATAAAAAGAAGATAATGACAATAATAACGACGATATTATCGATGATATTTATGACGATAACAACGTAGATAATGACGATAATAACGACGACATTAACGACGATGATTATGACAAAATAACGACGATATTAACGACGATAATTATGAGGATGATAAGGACGATAACAACGATGATAATAACGATATTTACGACGATAATAACGATATTTACGACGATAATAACGACGATAAAAAGAAGATAATGACAATAATAACGACGATATTAACGATGATAATTATGACGATAACAACGAAGATAATGACGATAATAACGACGACATTAACGACGATGATTATGACAAAATAACGACGATATTAACGACGATAATTATGAGGATGATAAGGACGATAACAACGATGATAATAACGATATTTACGACGATATTAACGACGATAATAACGACGTTAATAACGACGATAAAAAGAAGATAATGACAATAATAACGACGATATTATCGATGATATTTATGACGATAACAACGTAGATAATGACGATAATAACGACGACATTAACGACGATGATTATGACAAAATAACGACGATATTAACGACGATAATTATGAGGATAATAAGGACGATAACAACGATGATAATGACGATATTAACGACGATATTAACGACGATAATAACGACAATATTAACGACGATAATAAAGACAATAAAGAGAAGATAATGACAATAATAACGACGATATTAAAGATAATATTTATGACGATAACAACGTAGATAATGACGATAATAACGACGACATTAACGACGATGATTATGACAAAATAACGACGATATTAACGACGATAATTATGAGGATGATAAGGACGATAACAACGATGATAATGACGATATTAACGACGATATTAACGACGATAATAACGACGGTAAAAACGACGATAAAAAGAAGATAATGACAATAATAACGACGATATTATCGATGATATTTATGACGATAACAACGTAGATAATGACGATAATAACGACGACATTAACGACGATGATTATGACAAAATAACGACGATATTAACGACGATAATTATGAGGATGATAAGGACGATAACAACGATGATAATGACGATATTAACGACGATATTAACGACGATAATAACGACGTTAATAAAGACGATAAAAAGAAGATAATGACAATAATAACGACGATATTATCGATGATATTTATGACGATAACAACGTAGATAATGACGATAATAACGACGACATTAACGACGACGATTATGACAAAATAACGACGATATTAACGACGATAATTATGAGGATAATAAGGACGATAACAACGATGATAATGACGATATTAACGACGATATTAACGACGATAATAACGACAATATTAACGACGATAATAAAGACAATAAAGAGAAGATAATGACAATAATAACGACGATATTAAAGATAATATTTATGACGATAACAACGTAGATAATGACGATAATAACGACGACATTAACGACGATGATTATGACAAAATAACGACGATATTAACGACGATAATTATGAGGATAATAAGGACGATAACAACGATTATAATGACGATATTAACGACGATATTAACGACGATAATAACGACGTTAAAAACGACGATAAAAAGAAGATAATGACAATAATAACGACGATATTATCGATGATATTTATGACGATAACAACGTAGATAATGACGATAATAACGACGACATTAACGATGATGATTGTGACAAAATAACGACGATATTAACGACGATAATTATGAGGATGATAAGGACGATAACAACGATGATAATGACGATAATAACGACGACATTAGCGACGATGATTATGACAAAATAACGACGATATTAACGACGATAATTATGAGGATGATAAGGACGATAACAACGATGATAATGACGATATTAACGACGATATTAACGACGATAATAACGACGATATTAACGACGATAATAAAGACAATAAAAAGAAGATAATGAAAATAATAACGACGATATTAACGATGATATTTATGACGATAACAAGGTAGATAATGACGATAATAACGACGACATTAACGATGATGATTATGACAAAATAACGACGATATTAACGACGATAATTATGAAGATGATAAGGACGATAACAACGATGATAATGACGATAATAACGACGACATTAGCGACGATGTTTATGACAAAATAACGACGATATTAACGACGATAATTATGAGGATAATAAGGACGATAACAACGATTATAATGACGATATTAACGACGATATTAACGACGATAATAACGACGTTAAAAACGACGATAAAAAGAAGATAATGACAATAATAACGACGATATTATCGATGATATTTATGACGATAACAACGTAGATAATGACGATAATAACGACGACATTAACGATGATGATTGTGACAAAATAACGACGATATTAACGACGATAATTATGAGGATGATAAGGACGATAACAACGATGATAATGACGATAATAACGACGACATTAGCGACGATGTTTATGACAAAATAACGACGATATTAACGACGATAATTATGAGGATAATAAGGACGATAACAACGATGATAATGACGATATTAACGACGATATTAACGACGATAATAACGACGATATTAACGACGATAATAAAGACAATAAAAAGAAGATAATGACAATAATAACGACGATATTAACGATAATATTTATGACGATAACAACGTAGATAATGACGATAATAACGACGACATTAACGACGATGATTATGACAAAATAACGACGATATTAACGACGATAATTATGAGGATGATAAGGACGATAACAACGATGATAATGACGATAATAACGACGACCTTAACGACGATGATTGTGACAAAATAACGACGATATTAACGACGATAATTATGAGGATAATAAGGACGATAACAACGATGATAATGACGATATTAACGACGATAATAACGACGATATTAACGACGATAATAACGACGATAAAAAGAAGATAATGACAATAATAACGACGATATTAACGATGATATTTATGACGATAACAACGTAGATAATGACGATAATAAAGACGACATTAACGACGATGATTATGACAAAATAACGACGATATTAACGACGATAATTATGAGGATAATAAGGACGATAACAACGATGACAATGACGATATTTACGACGATAATAACGACTATAATTATGATGATAAAAACGACGATAATGACGATAATAACGACGATATTAACGACGATAATAACGACGATAACAACGAAGATAATGACGATAATATCGACGACATTAACGACGATGATTATGACAAAATAACGACGATATTAACGACGATAATTATGAGGATAATAAGGACGATAACAACGATGATAATGACGATATTAACGACGATAATAACGACTATAATTATGATGATAAAAACGACGATAATGACGATAATAACGACGATATTAACGACGATAATAACGACGATAACAACGAAGATAATGACGATAATATCGACGACATTAACGACGATGATTATGACAAAATAACGACGATATTAACGACGATAATTATGAGGATGATAAGGACGATTACAAGGATGATAATGACGATAATAACGACGACATTAACACCGATAATTATGTGGATTAATAAGGACGATAACAACGATTTTAATGACGATATTAACGAATATAAAAAGAAGATAATGACAATAATAACGACGATATTAACGATGATATTTATGACGATAACAGCGAAGATAATGACGATATTAACGACGATAATTATGAGGATAATAACGACGATTACAACGATAGCAATGACGATATTAACGACGATATTAACGACGATAATAACGACGATAATAACGACGATATTAACGACGATAATAACGACGATAAAAAGAAGATAATGACAATAATAACGACGATATTAACGATGATATTTATGACGATAACAACGTAGATAATGACGATAATAAAGACGACATTAACGACGATGATTATGACAAAATAACGACGATATTAACGACGATAATTATGAGGATGATAAGGACGATTACAACGATGATAATGACGATAATAACGACGATATTAACGACGATGTTTATGACAAAATAACGACGATATTAACGATAATAATTATGAGGATGAGAAGGACGATAACAACGATGATAATGACGATATTAACGACGATATTAACGACGATAATAACGACGATAATATCGACGATATTAACGACGATTAGAACGACGATAAAAAGAAGATAATGACAATAATAACGACGATATTAACGATGATATTTATGTCGATAACAACGTAGATAATGACGATAATAACGACGACATTAACGACGATGATTATGACAAAATAACGACGATATTAACGACGATAATTATGAGGATGATAAGGACGATAACAACGATGATAATGACGATAATAACGACGATATTAACGACGATGTTTATGACAAAATAACGACGATATTAACGATAATAATTATGAGGATGAGAAGGACGATAACAACGATGATAATGACGTTATTAACGACGATATTAACGACGATAATAACGACGATAATAACGACGATATTAACGACGATAATAACGACGATAAAAAGAAGATAATGACAATAATAACGACGATATTAACGATGATATTTATGACGATAACAACGTAGATAATGACGGTAATAACGACGACATTAACGACGATGATTATGACAAAATAACGACGATATTAACGACGATAATTATGAGGATAATAAGGACGATAACAACGATGACAATGACGATAATAACGACGATAATAACGACTATAATTATGATGATAAAAACGACGATAATGACGATAATAACGACGATATTAACGACGATAATAACGACGATATCAACGAAGATAATGACGATAATATCGACGACATTAACGACGATGATTATGACAAAATAACGACGATATTAACGACGATAATTATGAGGATGATAAGGACGATAACAACGATGATAATGACGATAATAACGACGATATTAACGACGATGTTTATGACAAAATAACGACGATATTAACGATAATAATTATGAGGATGAGAAGGACGATAACAACGATGATAATGACGTTATAAACGACGATATTAACGACGATAATAACGACGATAATAACGACGATATTAACGACGATAATAACGACGATAAAAAGAAGATAATGACAATAATAACGACGATATTAACGATGATATTTATGACGATAACAACGTAGATAATGACGATAATAACGACGACATTAACGACGATGATTATGACAAAATAACGACGATATTAACGACGATAATTATGAGGATAATAAGGACGATAACAACGATGACAATGACGATATTTACGACGATAATAACGACTATAATTATGATGATAAAAACGACGATAATGACGATAATAACGACGATATTAACGACGATAATAACGACGATAACAACGAAGATAATGACGATAATATCGACGACATTAACGACGATGATTATGACAAAATAACGACGATATTAACGACGATAATTATGAGGATGATAAGGACGATAACAACGATGATAATGACGATAATAACGACGACATTAACAGCGATAATTATGTGGATTAATAAGGACGATAACAACGATTATAACGACGATATTAACGACAATATTAACGACGATAAAAAGAAGATAATGACAATAATAACGACGATATTAACGATGATATTTATGACGATAACAACGTAGATAATGACGATAATAAAGACGACATTAACGACGATGATTATGACAAAATAACGACGATATTAACGACGATAATTATGAGGATGATAAGGACGATAACAACGATGATAATGACGATATTAACGACGATATTAACGACGATAATAACGACGATAATAACGACGATATTAACGACGATTAGAACGACGATAAAAAGAAGATAATGACAATAATAACGGCGATATTAACGATGATATTTATGTCGATAACAACGTAGATAATGACGATAATAACGACGACATTAACGACGATGATTATGACAAAATAACGACGATATTAACGACGATAATTATGAGGATGATAAGGACGATAACAACGATGATAATGACGACAATAACGACGATATTAACGACGATGTTTATGACAAAATAACGACGATATTAACGACGATAATTATGAGGATATTAAGGACGATAACAACGATGATAATGACGTTATTAACGACGATATTAACGACGATAATAACGACGATAATAACGACGATATTAACGACGATAATAACGACGATAAAAAGAAGATAATGACAATAATAACGACGATATTAACGATGATATTTATGACGATAACAACGTAGATAATGACGATAATAACGACGACATTAACGACGATGATTATGACAAAATAACGACGATATTAACGACGATAATTATGAGGATAATAAGGACGATAACAACGATGACAATGACGATAATAACGACGATAATAACGACTATAATTATGATGATAAAAACGACGATAATGACGATAATAACGACGATATTAACGACGATAATAACGACGATAACAACGAAGATAATGACGATAATATCGACGACATTAACGACGATGATTATGACAAAATAACGACGATATTAACGACGATAATTATGAGGATGATAAGGACGATAACAACGATGATAATGACGATAATAACGACGACATTAACAGCGACAATTATGTGGATTAATAAGGACGATAACAACGATTATAACGACGATATTAACGACGATATTAACGACGATAAAAAGAAGATAATGACAATAATAACGACGATATTAACGATGATATTTATGACGATAACAACGGAGATAATGACGATAATAACGACGACATTAACGACGATGATTATGACAAAATAACGACGATATTAACGACGATAATTATGAGGATAATAAGGACGATAACAACGATGATAATGACGATATTAACGACGATATTAACGACGATAATAACGACGATAATAACGACGATATTAACGACGATAATAACGACGATAAAAAGAAGATAATGACAATAATAACGACGATATTAACGATGATATTTATGACGATAACAACGTAGATAATGACGATAATAAAGACGACATTAACGACGATGATTATGACAAAATAACGACGATATTAACGACGATAATTATGAGGATAATAAGGACGATAACAACGATGAGAATGACGTTATTAACGACGATATTAACGACGATAATAACGACGATAATAACGACGATATTAACGACGATAATAACGACGATAAAAAGAAGATAATGACAATAATAACGACGATATTAACGATGATATTTATGACGATAACAACGTAGATAATGACGATAATAACGACGACATTAACGACGATGATTATGACAAAATAACGACGATATTAACGACGATAATTATGAGGATAATAAGGACGATAACAACGATGACCATGACGATATTAACGACGATAATAACGACTATAATTATGATGATAAAAACGACGATAATGACGATAATAACGACGATATTAACGACGATAATAACGACGATAACATCGAAGATAATGACGATAATATCGACGACATTAACGACGATGATTATGACAAAATAACGACGATATTAACGACGATAATTATGAGGATGATAAGGACGATAACAACGATGATAATGACGATAATAACGACGACATTAACAGCGATAATTATGTGGATTAATAAGGACGATAACAACGATTATAATGACGATATTAACGACGATAAAAAGAAGATAATGACAATAATAACGACGATATTAACGATGATATTTATGACGATAACAGCGAAGATAATGACGATATTAACGACGATAATTATGAGGATAATAACGAGGATTACAACGATAGCAATGACGATATTAACGACGATATTAACGACGATAATAACGACGATAATAACGATGATATTAACGACGATAATAACGACGATAAAAAGAAGATAATGACAATAATAACGACGATATTAACGATGATATTTATGACGATAACAACGTAGATAATGACGATAATAAAGACGACATTAACGACGATGATTATGTCAAAATAACGACGATATTAACGACGATAATTATGAGGATGATAAGGACGATAACAACGATGATAATGACGATAATAACGACGACATTAACGACGATTTTTATGAGGATTAATAAGGACGATAACAACGATTATAATGACGATATTAACGACGATATTAACGACGATAATAACGACGATAATAACGACGATATTATCGACGATAATAACGACGATAACAACGAAGAAAATGACGATAATAACGACGATATTAACGACGATGTTTATGACAAAATAACGACGATATTAACGACGATAATTATGAGGATAATAAGGACGATAACAACGATGATAATGACGTTATTAACGACGATATTAACGACGATAATAACGACGATAATAACGACGATATTAACGACGATAATAACGACGATAAAAAGAAGATAATGACAATAATAACGACGATATTAACGATGATATTTATGACGATAACAACGTAGATAATGACGATAATAACGACGACATTAACGACGATGATTATGACAAAATAACGACGATATTAACGACGATAATTATGAGGATGATAAGGACGATAACAACGATGATAATGAAGATAATATCGACGATATTAACGACGATGTTTATGACAAAATAACGACGATATTAACGATAATATTTATGAGGATGAGAAGGACGATTACAACGATGATAATGACGTTATTAACGACGATATTAACGACGATAATAACGACGATAATAACGACGATATTAACGACGATAATAACGACGATAAAAAGAAGATAATGACAATAATAACGACGATATTAACGATGATATTTATGACGATAACAACGTAGATAATGACGATAATAACGACGACATTAACGACGATGATTATGACAAAATAACGACGATATTAACGACGATAATTATGAGGATGATAAGGACGATAACAACGATGATAATGACGATAATAACGTCGACATTAACAGCGATAATTATGTGGATTAATAAGGACGATAAAAACGATTATAATGACGATATTAACGACGATATTAACGACGATAAAAAGAAGATAATGACAATAATAACGACGATATTAACGATGATATTTATGACGATAACAACGGAGATAATGACGATAATAACGACGACATTAACGACGATGATTATGACAAATAACGACGATATTAACGACGATAATTATGAGGATAATAAGGACGATAACAACGATGATAATGACGATATTAACGACGATATTAACGACGATAATAACGACGATAATAACGACGATATTAACGACGATAATAACGACGATAAAAAGAAGATAATGACAATAATAACGACGATATTAACGATGATATTTATGACGATAACAACGTAGATAATGACGATAATAACGACGACATTAACGACGATGATTATGAGAAAATAACGACGATATTAACGACGATAATTATGAGGATAATAAGGACGATAACAACGATGACAATGACGATATTAACGACGATAATAACGACTATAATTATGATGATAAAAACGACGATAATGACGATAATAACGACGATATTAACGACGATAATAACGACGATAACAACGAAGATAATGACGATAATATCGACGACATTAACGACGATGATTATGACAAAATAACGACGATATTAACGACGATAATTATGAGGATAATAAGGACGATAACAACGATGATAATGACGATATTAACGACGATATTAACGACGATAATAACGACGATAATAACGACGATATTAACGACGATAATAACGACGATAAAAAGAAGATAATGACAATAATAACGACGATATTAACGATGATATTTATGACGATAACAACGTAGATAATGACGATAATAACGACGACATTAACGACGATGATTATGACAAAATAACGACGATATTAACGACGATAATTATGAGGATGATAAGGACGATAACAACGATGATAATGACGATAATAACGACGATATTAACGACGATGTTTATGACAAAATAACGACGATATTAACGATAATAATTATGAGGATGAGAAGGACGATAACAACGATGATAATGACGTTATTAACGACGATATTAACGACGATAATAACGACGATAATAACGACGATATTAACGACGATAATAACGACGATAAAAAGAAGATGATGACAATAATAACGACGATATTAACGATGATATTTATGACGATAACAACGTAGATAATGACGATAATAACGACGACATTAACGACGATGATTATGACAAAATAACGACGATATTAACGACGATAATTATGAGGATAATAAGGACGATAACAACGATGACAATGACGATATTAACGACGATAATAACGACTATAATTATGATGATAAAAACGACGATAATGACGATAATAACGACGATATTAACGACGATAATAACGACGATAACAACGAAGATAATGACGATAATATCGACGACATTAACGACGATGATTATGACAAAATAACGACGATATTAACGACGATAATTATGAGGATAATAAGGACGATAACAACGATGATAATGACGATATTAACGACGATATTAACGACGATAATAACGACGATAATAACGACGATATTAACGACGATAATAACGACGATAAAAAGAAGATAATGACAATAATAACGACGATATTAACGATGATATTTATGACGATAACAACGTAGATAATGACGATAATAAAGACGACATTAACGACGATGATTATGACAAAATAACGACGATATTAACGACGATAATTATGAGGATAATAAGGACGATAACAACGATGAGAATGACGTTATTAACGACGATATTAACGACGATAATAACGACGATAATAACGACGATATTAACGACGATAATAACGACGATAAAAAGAAGATAATGACAATAATAACGACGATATTAACGATGATATTTATGACGATAACAACGTAGATAATGACGATAATAACGACGACATTAACGACGATGATTATGACAAAATAACGACGATATTAACGACGATAATTATGAGGATAATAAGGACGATAACAACGATGACCATGACGATATTAACGACGATAATAACGACTATAATTATGATGATAAAAACGACGATAATGACGATAATAACGACGATATTAACGACGATAATAACGACGATAACATCGAAGATAATGACGATAATATCGACGACATTAACGACGATGATTATGACAAAATAACGACGATATTAACGACGATAATTATGAGGATGATAAGGACGATAACAACGATGATAATGACGATAATAACGACGACATTAACAGCGATAATTATGTGGATTAATAAGGACGATAACAACGATTATAATGACGATATTAACGACGATAAAAAGAAGATAATGACAATAATAACGACGATATTAACGATGATATTTATGACGATAACAGCGAAGATAATGACGATATTAACGACGATAATTATGAGGATAATAACGAGGATTACAACGATAGCAATGACGATATTAACGACGATATTAACGACGATAATAACGACGATAATAACGATGATATTAACGACGATAATAACGACGATAAAAAGAAGATAATGACAATAATAACGACGATATTAACGATGATATTTATGACGATAACAACGTAGATAATGACGATAATAAAGACGACATTAACGACGATGATTATGTCAAAATAACGACGATATTAACGACGATAATTATGAGGATGATAAGGACGATAACAACGATGATAATGACGATAATAACGACGACATTAACGACGATTTTTATGAGGATTAATAAGGACGATAACAACGATTATAATGACGATATTAACGACGATATTAACGACGATAATAACGACGATAATAACGACGATATTATCGACGATAATAACGACGATAACAACGAAGAAAATGACGATAATAACGACGATATTAACGACGATGTTTATGACAAAATAACGACGATATTAACGACGATAATTATGAGGATAATAAGGACGATAACAACGATGATAATGACGTTATTAACGACGATATTAACGACGATAATAACGACGATAATAACGACGATATTAACGACGATAATAACGACGATAAAAAGAAGATAATGACAATAATAACGACGATATTAACGATGATATTTATGACGATAACAACGTAGATAATGACGATAATAACGACGACATTAACGACGATGATTATGACAAAATAACGACGATATTAACGACGATAATTATGAGGATGATAAGGACGATAACAACGATGATAATGAAGATAATATCGACGATATTAACGACGATGTTTATGACAAAATAACGACGATATTAACGATAATATTTATGAGGATGAGAAGGACGATTACAACGATGATAATGACGTTATTAACGACGATATTAACGACGATAATAACGACGATAATAACGACGATATTAACGACGATAATAACGACGATAAAAAGAAGATAATGACAATAATAACGACGATATTAACGATGATATTTATGACGATAACAACGTAGATAATGACGATAATAACGACGACATTAACGACGATGATTATGACAAAATAACGACGATATTAACGACGATAATTATGAGGATGATAAGGACGATAACAACGATGATAATGACGATAATAACGTCGACATTAACAGCGATAATTATGTGGATTAATAAGGACGATAAAAACGATTATAATGACGATATTAACGACGATATTAACGACGATAAAAAGAAGATAATGACAATAATAACGACGATATTAACGATGATATTTATGACGATAACAACGGAGATAATGACGATAATAACGACGACATTAACGACGATGATTATGACAAATAACGACGATATTAACGACGATAATTATGAGGATAATAAGGACGATAACAACGATGATAATGACGATATTAACGACGATATTAACGACGATAATAACGACGATAATAACGACGATATTAACGACGATAATAACGACGATAAAAAGAAGATAATGACAATAATAACGACGATATTAACGATGATATTTATGACGATAACAACGTAGATAATGACGATAATAACGACGACATTAACGACGATGATTATGAGAAAATAACGACGATATTAACGACGATAATTATGAGGATAATAAGGACGATAACAACGATGACAATGACGATATTAACGACGATAATAACGACTATAATTATGATGATAAAAACGACGATAATGACGATAATAACGACGATATTAACGACGATAATAACGACGATAACAACGAAGATAATGACGATAATATCGACGACATTAACGACGATGATTATGACAAAATAACGACGATATTAACGACGATAATTATGAGGATAATAAGGACGATAACAACGATGATAATGACGATATTAACGACGATATTAACGACGATAATAACGACGATAATAACGACGATATTAACGACGATAATAACGACGATAAAAAGAAGATAATGACAATAATAACGACGATATTAACGATGATATTTATGACGATAACAACGTAGATAATGACGATAATAACGACGACATTAACGACGATGATTATGACAAAATAACGACGATATTAACGACGATAATTATGAGGATGATAAGGACGATAACAACGATGATAATGACGATAATAACGACGATATTAACGACGATGTTTATGACAAAATAACGACGATATTAACGATAATAATTATGAGGATGAGAAGGACGATAACAACGATGATAATGACGTTATTAACGACGATATTAACGACGATAATAACGACGATAATAACGACGATATTAACGACGATAATAACGACGATAAAAAGAAGATGATGACAATAATAACGACGATATTAACGATGATATTTATGACGATAACAACGTAGATAATGACGATAATAACGACGACATTAACGACGATGATTATGACAAAATAACGACGATATTAACGACGATAATTATGAGGATAATAAGGACGATAACAACGATGACAATGACGATATTATGACGATAATAACGACTATAATTATGATGATAAAAACGACGATAATGACGATAATAACGACGATATTAACGACGATAATAACGACGATAACAACGAAGATAATGACGATAATATCGACGACATTAACGACGATGATTATGACAAAATAACGACGATATTAACGACGATAATTATGAGGATAATAAGGACGATAACAACGATGATAATGACGATATTAACGACGATATTAACGACGATAATAACGACGATAATAACGACGATATTAACGACGATAATAACGACGATAAAAAGAAGATAATGACAATAATAACGACGATATTAACGATGATATTTATGACGATAACAACGTAGATAATGACGATAATAACGACGACATTAACGACGATGATTATGACAAAATAACGACGATATTAACGACGATAATTATGAGGATAATAAGGACGATAACAACGATGACAATGACGATATTAACGACGATAATAACGACTATAATTATGATGATAAAAACGACGATAATGACGATAATAACGACGATATTAACGACGATAATAACGACGATAACAACGAAGATAATGACGATAATATCGACGACATTAACGACGATGATTATGACAAAATAACGACGATATTAACGACGATAATTATGAGGATAATAAGGACGATAACAACGATGATAATGACGATATTAACGACGATATTAACGGCGATAATAACGACGATAATAACGACGATATTAACGACGATAATAACGACGATAAAAAGAAGATAATGACAATAATAACGACGATATTAACGATGATATTTATGACGATAACAACGTAGATAATGACGATAATAACGACGACATTAACGACGATGATTATGACAAAATAACGACGATATTAACGACGATAATTATGAGGATAATAAGGACGATAACAACGATGACAATGACGATATTAACGACGATAATAACGACTATAATTATGATAATAAAAACGACGATAATGACGATAATAACGACGATATTAACGACGATAATAACGACGATAACAACGAAGATAATGACGATAATATCGACGACATTAACGACGATGATTATGACAAAATAACGACGATATTAACGACGATAATTATGAGGATGATAAGGACGATAACAACGATGATAATGACGATAATAACGACGACATTAACAGCGATAATTATGTGGATTAATAAGGACGATAACAACGATTATAATGACGATATTAACGACGATATTAACGACGATAAAAAGAAGATAATGACAATAATAACGACGATATTAACGATGATATTTATGACGATAACAACGGAGATAATGACGATAATAACGACGACATTAAAGACGATGATTATGACAAAATAACGACGATATTAACGACGATAATTATGAGGATAATAAGGACGATAACAACGATGATAATGACGATATTAACGACGATATTAACGACGATAATAACGACGATAATAACGACGATATTAACGGCGATAATAACGACGATAAAAAGAGGATAATGACAATAATAACGACGATATTAACGATGATATTTATGACGATAACAACGTAGATAATGACGATAATAACGACGACATTAACGACGATGATTATGACAAAATAACGACGATATTAACGACGATAATTATGAGGATAATAAGGACGATAACAACGATGACAATGACGATATTAACGACGATAATAACGACTATAATTATGATGATAAAAACGACGATAATGACGATAATAACGACGATATTAACGACGATAATAAAGACGATAACAACGAAGATAATGACGATAATATCGACGACATTAACGACGATGATTATGACAAAATAACGACGATATTAACGACGATAATTATGAGGATGATAAGGACGATAACAACGATGATAATGACGATAATAACGACGACATTAACAGCGATAATTATGTGGATTAATAAGGACGATAACAACGATTATAATGACGATATTAACGACGATAAAAAGAAGATAATGACAATAATAACGACGATATTAACGATGATATTTATGACGATAACAGCGAAGATAATGACGATATTAACGACGATAATTATGAGGATAATAACGACGATTACAACGATAGCAATGACGATATTAACGACGATATTAACGACGATAATAACGACGATAATAACGACGATATTAACGACGATAATAACGACGATAAAAAGAAGATAATGACGATAATAACGACGATATTAACGACGATAATAACGACGATAATAACGACGATATTAACGACGATAATAACGACGATAAAAAGAAGATAATGACAATAATAACGACGATATTAACGATGATATTTATGACGATAACAACGTAGATAATGACGATAATAACGACGACATTAACGACGATGATTATGACAAAATAACGACGATATTAACGACGATAATTATGAGGATAATAAGGACGATAACAACGATGATAATGACGATATTAACGACGATATTAACGACGATAATAACGACGATAATAACGACGATATTAACGACGATAATAACGACGATAAAAAGAAGATAATGACAATAATAACGACGATATTAACGATGATATTTATGACGATAACAACGTAGATAATGACGATAATAACGACGACATTAACGACGATGATTATGACAAAATAACGACGATATTAACGACGATAATTATGAGGATGATAAGGACGATAACAACGATGATAATGACGATATTAACGACGATAATAACGACTATAATTATGATGATAAAAACGACGATAATGACGATAATAACGACGATATTAACGACGATAATAACGACGATAACAACGAAGATAATGACGATAATATCGACGACATTAACGACGATGATTATGACAAAATAACGACGATATTAACGACGATAATTATGAGGATAATAAGGACGATAACAACGATGATAATGACGATATTAACGACGATATTAACGACGATGATTATGACAAAATAACGAAAATATTAACGACGATAATTATGAGGATAATAAGGACGATAACAACGATGATAATGACGATATTAACGACGATATTAACGACGATAATAACGACGATAATAACGACGATATTAACGACGATAATAACGACGATAAAAAGAAGATAATGACAATAATAACGACGATATTAACGATGATATTTATGACGATAACAACGTAGATAATGACGATAATAACGACGACATTAACGACGATGATTATGACAAAATAACGACGATATTAACGACGATAATTATGAGGATAATAAGGACGATAACAACGATGATAATGACGATATTAACGACGATAATAACGACTATAATTATAATGATAAAAACGACGATAATGACGATAATAACGACGATATTAACGACGATAATAACGACGATAACAACGAAGATAATGACGATAATATCGACGACATTAACGTCGATGATTATGACAAAATAACGACGATATTAACGACGATAATTATGAGGATAATAAGGACGATAACAACGATGATAATGACGATATTAACGACGATATTAACGACGATGATTATGACAAAATAACGACAATATTAACGACGATAATTATGAGGATAATAAGGACGATAACAACGATGATAATGACGATATTAACGACGATATTAACGACGATAATAACGACGATAATAACGACGATACTAACGACGATAATAACGACGATAAAAAGAAGATAATGACAATAATAACGACGATATTAACGATGATATTTATGACGATAACAACGTAGATAATGACGATAATGACGACGACATTAACGACGATGATTATGACAAAATAACGACGATATTAACGACGATAATTATGAGGATGATAAGGACGATAACAACGATGATAATGACGATATTAACGACGATAATAACGACTATAATTATGATGATAAAAACGACGATAATGACGATAATAACGACGATATTAACGACGATAATAACGACGATAACAACGAAGATAATGACGATAATATCGACGACATTAACGACGATGATTATGACAAAATAACGACGATATTAACGACGATAATTATGAGGATAATAAGGACGATAACACCGATGATAATGACGATATTAACGACGATATTAACGACGATGATTATGACAAAATAACGACAATATTAACGACGATAATTATGAGGATAATAAGGACGATAACAACGATGATAATGACGATATTAACGACGATATTAACGACGATAATAACGACGATAATAACGACGATATTAACGACGATAATAACGACGATAAAAAGAAGATAATGACAATAATAACGACGATATTAACGATGATATTTATGACGATAACAACGTAGATAATGACGATAATAACGACGACATTAACGACGATGATTATGACAAAATAACGACGATATTAACGACGATAATTATGAGGATAATAAGGACGATAACAACGATGACAATGACGATATTAACGACGATAATAACGACTATAATTATGATGATAAAAACGACGATAATGACGATAATAACGACGATATTAACGACGATAATAACGACGATAACAACGAAGATAATGACGATAATATCGACGACATTAACGACGATGATTATGACAAAATAACGACGATATTAACGACGATAATTATGAGGATAATAAGGACGATAACAACGATGATAATGACGATATTAACGACGATATTAACGACGATAATAACGACGATAATAACGACGATATTAACGACGATAATAACGACGATAAAAAGAAGGTAATGACAATAATAACGACGATATTAACGATGATATTTATGACGATAACAACGTAGATAATGACGATAATAACGACGACATTAACGACGATGATTATGACAAAATAACGACGATATTATCGACGATAATTATGAGGATGATAAGGACGATAACAACGATGATAATGACGATAATAACGACGATATTAACGACGATGTTTATGACAAAATAACGACGATATTAACGACGATAATTATGAGGATAATAAGGACGATAACAACGATGACAATGACGATAATAACGACTATAATTATGATGATAAAAACGACGATAATGACGATAATAACGACGATATTAACGACGATAATAACGACGATAACAACGAAGAAAATGACGATAATAACGACGACATTAACGACGATGATTATGACAAAATAACGACGATATTAACGACGATAATTATGAGGATAATAAGGACGATAACAACGATGATAATGACGATATTAACGACGATATTAACGACGATAATAACGACGATAATAACGACGATATTAACGACGATAATAACGACGATAAAAAGAAGATAATGACAATAATAACGACGATATTAACGATGATATTTATGACGATAACAACGTAGATAATGACGATAATAACGACGACATTAACGACGATGATTATGACAAAATAACGACGATATTAACGACGATAATTATGAGGATGATAAGGACGATAACAACGATGATAATGACGATAATAACGACGACATTAACAGCGATAATTATGTGGATTAATAAGGACGATAACAACGAAGAAAATGACGATAATAACGACGACATTAACGACGATGATTATGACAAAATAACGACGATATTAACGACGATAATTATGAGGATAATAAGGACGATAACAACGATGATAATGACGATATTAACGACGATAATTATGAGGATGATAAGGACGATAACAACGACGATATTAACGACGATAATAACGACGATAAAAAGAAGATAATGACAATAATAACGACGATATTAACGATGATATTTATGACGATATCAACGTAGATAATGACGATAATAACGACGACATTAACGACGATGATTAAGACAAAATAACGACGATATTAACGACGATAATTATGAGGATGATAAGGACGATAACAACGATGATAATGACGATAATAACGTCGATATTAACGACGATGTTTATGACAAAATAACGACGATATTAACGATAATAATTATGAGGATGATAAGGACGATAACAACGATGATAATGACGTTAGTAACGACGATATTAACGACGATAATAACGACGATAAAAAGAAGATAATGACAATAATAACGACGATATTAACGATGATATTTATGACGATAACAACGTAGATAATGACGATAATAACGACGACATTAACGACGATGATTATGACAAAATAACGACGATATTAACGACGATAATTATGAGGATAATAAGGACGATAACAACGATGATAATGACGATATTAACGACGATATTAACGACGATAATAACGACGATAATAACGACGATATTAACGACGATAATAACGACGATAAAAAGAAGATAATGACAATAATAACGACGATATTAACGATGATATTTATGACGATAACAACGTAGATAATGACGATAATAACGACGACATTAACGACGATGATTATGACAAAATAACGACGATATTAACGACGATAATTATGAGGATGATAAGGACGATAACAACGATGATAATGACGATAATAACGACGATATTAACGACGATGTTTATGACAAAATAACGACGATATTAACGATAATAATTATGAGGATGAGAAGGACGATAACAACGATGATAATGACGTTATTAACGACGATATTAACGACGATAATAACGACGATAATAACGACGATATTAACGACGATAATAACGACGATAAAAAGAAGATAATGACAATAATAACGACGATATTAACGATGATATTTATGACGATAACAACGTAGATAATGACGATAATAACGACGACATTAACGACGATGATTATGACAAAATAACGACGATATTAACGACGATAATTATGAGGATAATAAGGACGATAACAACGATGACAATGACGATATTAACGACGATAATAACGACTATAATTATGATGATAAAAACGACGATAATGACGATAATAACGACGATATTAACGACGATAATAACGACGATAACAACGAAGATAATGACGATAATATCGACGACATTAACGACGATGATTATGACAAAATAACGACGATATTAACGACGATAATTATGAGAATAATAAGGACGATAACAACGATGATAATGACGATATTAACGACGATATTAACGACGATGATTATGACAAAATAACGAAAATATTAACGACGATAATTATGAGGATAATAAGGACGATAACAACGATGATAATGACGATATTAACGACGATATTAACGACGATAATAACGACGATAATAACGACGATATTAACGACGATAATAACGACGATAAAAAGAAGATAATGACAATAATAACGACGATATTAACGATGATATTTATGACGATAACAACGTAGATAATGACGATAATAACGACGACATTAACGACGATGATTATGACAAAATAACGACGATATTAACGACGATAATTATGAGGATAATAAGGACGATAACAACGATGATAATGACGATATTAACGACGATAATAACGACTATAATTATAATGATAAAAACGACGATAATGACGATAATAACGACGATATTAACGACGATAATAACGACGATAACAACGAAGATAATGACGATAATATCGACGACATTAACGTCGATGATTATGACAAAATAACGACGATATTAACGACGATAATTATGAGGATAATAAGGACGATAACAACGATGATAATGACGATATTAACGACGATATTAACGACGATGATTATGACAAAATAACGACAATATTAACGACGATAATTATGAGGATAATAAGGACGATAACAACGATGATAATGACGATATTAACGACGATATTAACGACGATAATAACGACGATAATAACGACGATACTAACGACGATAATAACGACGATAAAAAGAAGATAATGACAATAATAACGACGATATTAACGATGATATTTATGACGATAACAACGTAGATAATGACGATAATGACGACGACATTAACGACGATGATTATGACAAAATAACGACGATATTAACGACGATAATTATGAGGATGATAAGGACGATAACAACGATGATAATGACGATATTAACGACGATAATAACGACTATAATTATGATGATAAAAACGACGATAATGACGATAATAACGACGATATTAACGACGATAATAACGACGATAACAACGAAGATAATGACGATAATATCGACGACATTAACGACGATGATTATGACAAAATAACGACGATATTAACGACGATAATTATGAGGATAATAAGGACGATAACACCGATGATAATGACGATATTAACGACGATATTAACGACGATGATTATGACAAAATAACGACAATATTAACGACGATAATTATGAGGATAATAAGGACGATAACAACGATGATAATGACGATATTAACGACGATATTAACGACGATAATAACGACGATAATAACGACGATATTAACGACGATAATAACGACGATAAAAAGAAGATAATGACAATAATAACGACGATATTAACGATGATATTTATGACGATAACAACGTAGATAATGACGATAATAACGACGACATTAACGACGATGATTATGACAAAATAACGACGATATTAACGACGATAATTATGAGGATAATAAGGACGATAACAACGATGACAATGACGATATTAACGACGATAATAACGACTATAATTATGATGATAAAAACGACGATAATGACGATAATAACGACGATATTAACGACGATAATAACGACGATAACAACGAAGATAATGACGATAATATCGACGACATTAACGACGATGATTATGACAAAATAACGACGATATTAACGACGATAATTATGAGGATAATAAGGACGATAACAACGATGATAATGACGATATTAACGACGATATTAACGACGATAATAACGACGATAATAACGACGATATTAACGACGATAATAACGACGATAAAAAGAAGGTAATGACAATAATAACGACGATATTAACGATGATATTTATGACGATAACAACGTAGATAATGACGATAATAACGACGACATTAACGACGATGATTATGACAAAATAACGACGATATTAACGACGATAATTATGAGGATGATAAGGACGATAACAACGATGATAATGACGATAATAACGACGATATTAACGACGATGTTTATGACAAAATAACGACGATATTAACGACGATAATTATGAGGATAATAAGGACGATAACAACGATGACAATGACGATAATAACGACTATAATTATGATGATAAAAACGACGATAATGACGATAATAACGACGATATTAACGACGATAATAACGACGATAACAACGAAGAAAATGACGATAATAACGACGACATTAACGACGATGATTATGACAAAATAACGACGATATTAACGACGATAATTATGAGGATAATAAGGACGATAACAACGATGATAATGACGATATTAACGACGATATTAACGACGATAATAACGACGATAATAACGACGATATTAACGACGATAATAACGACGATAAAAAGAAGATAATGACAATAATAACGACGATATTAACGATGATATTTATGACGATAACAACGTAGATAATGACGATAATAACGACGACATTAACGACGATGATTATGACAAAATAACGACGATATTAACGACGATAATTATGAGGATGATAAGGACGATAACAACGATGATAATGACGATAATAACGACGACATTAACAGCGATAATTATGTGGATTAATAAGGACGATAACAACGAAGAAAATGACGATAATAACGACGACATTAACGACGATGATTATGACAAAATAACGACGATATTAACGACGATAATTATGAGGATAATAAGGACGATAACAACGATGATAATGACGATATTAACGACGATAATTATGAGGATGATAAGGACGATAACAACGACGATATTAACGACGATAATAACGACGATAAAAAGAAGATAATGACAATAATAACGACGATATTAACGATGATATTTATGACGATAACAACGTAGATAATGACGATAATAACGACGACATTAACGACGATGATTATGACAAAATAACGACGATATTAACGACGATAATTATGAGGATGATAAGGACGATAACAATGATGATAATGACGATAATAACGACGATATTAACGACGATGTTTATGACAAAATAACGACGATATTAACGATAATAATTATGAGGATGAGAAGGACGATAACAACGATGATAATGACGTTATTAACGACGATATTAACGACGATAATAACGACGATAATAACGACGATATTAACGACGATAATAACGACGATAAAAAGAAGATAATGACAATAATAACGACGATATTAACGATGATATTTATGACGATAACAACGTAGATAATGACGATAATAACGACGACATTAACGACGATGATTATGACAAAATAACGACGATATTAACGACGATAATTATGAGGATAATAAGGACGATAACAACGATGACAATGACGATATTAACGACGATAATAACGACTATAATTATGATGATAAAAACGACGATAATGACGATAATAACGACGATATTAACGACGATAATAACGACGATAACAACGAAGATAATGACGATAATATCGACGACATTAACGACGATGATTATGACAAAATAACGACGATATTAACGACGATAATTATGAGAATAATAAGGACGATAACAACGATGATAATGACGATATTAACGACGATAATAACGACGATAATAACGACGATATTAACGACGATAATAACGACGATAAAAAGAAGATAATGACAATAATAACGACGATATTAACGATGATATTTATGACGATAACAACGTAGATAATGACGATAATAACGACGACATTAACGACGATGATTATGACAAAATAACGACGATATTAACGACGATAATTATGAGGATAATAAGGACGATAACAACGATGACAATGACGATATTAACGACGATAATAACGACTATAATTATGATGATAAAAACGACGATAATGACGATAATAACGACGATATTAACGACGATAATAACGACGATAACAACGAAGATAATGACGATAATATCGACGACATTAACGACGATGATTATGACAAAATAACGACGATATTAACGACGATAATTATGAGGATAATAAGGACGATAACAACGATGATAATGACGATATTAACGACGATATTAACGACGATAATAACGACGATAATAACGACGATATTAACGACGATAATAACGACGATAAAAAGAAGATAATGACAATAATAACGACGATATTAACGATGATATTTATGACGATAACAACGTAGATAATGACGATAATAACGACGACATTAACGACGATGATTATGACAAAATAACGACGATATTAACGACGATAATTATGAGGATAATAAGGACGATAACAACGATGACAATGACGATATTAACGACGATAATAACGACTATAATTATGATAATAAAAACGACGATAATGACGATAATAACGACGATATTAACGACGATAATAACGACGATAACAACGAAGATAATGACGATAATATCGACGACATTAACGACGATGATTATGACAAAATAACGACGATATTAACGACGATAATTATGAGGATGATAAGGACGATAACAACGATGATAATGACGATAATAACGACGACATTAACAGCGATAATTATGTGGATTAATAAGGACGATAACAACGATTATAATGACGATATTAACGACGATATTAACGACGATAAAAAGAAGATAATGACAATAATAACGACGATATTAACGATGATATTTATGACGATAACAACGGAGATAATGACGATAATAACGACGACATTAAAGACGATGATTATGACAAAATAACGACGATATTAACGACGATAATTATGAGGATAATAAGGACGATAACAACGATGATAATGACGATATTAACGACGATATTAACGACGATAATAACGACGATAATAACGACGATATTAACGGCGATAATAACGACGATAAAAAGAGGATAATGACAATAATAACGACGATATTAACGATGATATTTATGACGATAACAACGTAGATAATGACGATAATAACGACGACATTAACGACGATGATTATGACAAAATAACGACGATATTAACGACGATAATTATGAGGATAATAAGGACGATAACAACGATGACAATGACGATATTAACGACGATAATAACGACTATAATTATGATGATAAAAACGACGATAATGACGATAATAACGACGATATTAACGACGATAATAAAGACGATAACAACGAAGATAATGACGATAATATCGACGACATTAACGACGATGATTATGACAAAATAACGACGATATTAACGACGATAATTATGAGGATGATTAGGACGATAACAACGATGATAATGACGATAATAACGACGACATTAACAGCGATAATTATGTGGATTAATAAGGACGATAACAACGATTATAATGACGATATTAACGACGATAAAAAGAAGATAATGACAATAATAACGACGATATTAACGATGATATTTATGACGATAACAGCGAAGATAATGACGATATTAACGACGATAATTATGAGGATAATAACGACGATTACAACGATAGCAATGACGATATTAACGACGATATTAACGACGATAATAACGACGATAATAACGACGATATTAACGACGATAATAACGACGATAAAAAGAAGATAATGACAATAATAACGACGATATTAACGACGATAATAACGACGATAATAACGACGATATTAACGACGATAATAACGACGATAAAAAGAAGATAATGACAATAATAACGACGATATTAACGATGATATTTATGACGATAACAACGTAGATAATGACGATAATAACGACGACATTAACGACGATGATTATGACAAAATAACGACGATATTAACGACGATAATTATGAGGATAATAAGGACGATAACAACGATGACAATGACGATATTAACGACGATAATAACGACTATAATTATGATGATAAAAACGACGATAATGACGATAATAACGACGATATTAACGACGATAATAACGACGATAACAACGAAGATAATGACGATAATATCGACGACATTAACGACGATGATTATGACAAAATAACGACGATATTAACGACGATAATTATGAGGATAATAAGGACGATAACAACGATGATAATGACGATATTAACGACGATATTAACGACGATAATAACGACGATAATAACGACGATATTAACGACGATAATAACGACGATAAAAAGAAGATAATGACAATAATAACGACGATATTAACGATGATATTTATGACGATAACAACGTAGATAATGACGATAATAACGACGACATTAACGACGATGATTATGACAAAATAACGACGATATTAACGACGATAATTATGAGGATAATAAGGACGATAACAACGATGACAATGACGATATTAACGACGATAATAACGACTATAATTATGATAATAAAAACGACGATAATGACGATAATAACGACGATATTAACGACGATAATAACGACGATAACAACGAAGATAATGACGATAATATCGACGACATTAACGACGATGATTATGACAAAATAACGACGATATTAACGACGATAATTATGAGGATGATAAGGACGATAACAACGATGATAATGACGATAATAACGACGACATTAACAGCGATAATTATGTGGATTAATAAGGACGATAACAACGATTATAATGACGATATTAACGACGATATTAACGACGATAAAAAGAAGATAATGACAATAATAACGACGATATTAACGATGATATTTATGACGATAACAACGGAGATAATGACGATAATAACGACGACATTAAAGACGATGATTATGACAAAATAACGACGATATTAACGACGATAATTATGAGGATAATAAGGACGATAACAACGATGATAATGACGATATTAACGACGATATTAACGACGATAATAACGACGATAATAACGACGATATTAACGGCGATAATAACGACGATAAAAAGAGGATAATGACAATAATAACGACGATATTAACGATGATATTTATGACGATAACAACGTAGATAATGACGATAATAACGACGACATTAACGACGATGATTATGACAAAATAACGACGATATTAACGACGATAATTATGAGGATAATAAGGACGATAACAACGATGACAATGACGATATTAACGACGATAATAACGACTATAATTATGATGATAAAAACGACGATAATGACGATAATAACGACGATATTAACGACGATAATAAAGACGATAACAACGAAGATAATGACGATAATATCGACGACATTAACGACGATGATTATGACAAAATAACGACGATATTAACGACGATAATTATGAGAATAATAAGGACGATAACAACGATGATAATGACGATATTAACGACGATATTAACGACGATAATAACGACGATAATAACGACGATATTAACGACGATAATAACGACGATAAAAAGAAGATAATGACAATAATAACGACGATATTAACGATGATATTTATGACGATAACAACGTAGATAATGACGATAATAACGACGACATTAACGACGATGATTATGACAAAATAACGACGATATTAACGACGATAATTATGAGGATAATAAGGACGATAACAACGATGACAATGACGATATTAACGACGATAATAACGACTATAATTATGATGATAAAAACGACGATAATGACGATAATAACGACGATATTAACGACGATAATAACGACGATAACAACGAAGATAATGACGATAATATCGACGACATTAACGACGATGATTATGACAAAATAACGACGATATTAACGACGATAATTATGAGGATAATAAGGACGATAACAACGATGATAATGACGATATTAACGACGATATTAACGACGATAATAACGACGATAATAACGACGATATTAACGACGATAATAACGACGATAAAAAGAAGATAATGACAATAATAACGACGATATTAACGATGATATTTATGACGATAACAACGTAGATAATGACGATAATAACGACGACATTAACGACGATGATTATGACAAAATAACGACGATATTAACGACGATAATTATGAGGATAATAAGGACGATAACAACGATGACAATGACGATATTAACGACGATAATAACGACTATAATTATGATAATAAAAACGACGATAATGACGATAATAACGACGATATTAACGACGATAATAACGACGATAACAACGAAGATAATGACGATAATATCGACGACATTAACGACGATGATTATGACAAAATAACGACGATATTAACGACGATAATTATGAGGATGATAAGGACGATAACAACGATGATAATGACGATAATAACGACGACATTAACAGCGATAATTATGTGGATTAATAAGGACGATAACAACGATTATAATGACGATATTAACGACGATATTAACGACGATAAAAAGAAGATAATGACAATAATAACGACGATATTAACGATGATATTTATGACGATAACAACGGAGATAATGACGATAATAACGACGACATTAAAGACGATGATTATGACAAAATAACGACGATATTAACGACGATAATTATGAGGATAATAAGGACGATAACAACGATGATAATGACGATATTAACGACGATATTAACGACGATAATAACGACGATAATAACGACGATATTAACGGCGATAATAACGACGATAAAAAGAGGATAATGACAATAATAACGACGATATTAACGATGATATTTATGACGATAACAACGTAGATAATGACGATAATAACGACGACATTAACGACGATGATTATGACAAAATAACGACGATATTAACGACGATAATTATGAGGATAATAAGGACGATAACAACGATGACAATGACGATATTAACGACGATAATAACGACTATAATTATGATGATAAAAACGACGATAATGACGATAATAACGACGATATTAACGACGATAATAAAGACGAAAACAACGAAGATAATGACGATAATATCGACGACATTAACGACGATGATTATGACAAAATAACGACGATATTAACGACGATAATTATGAGGATGATAAGGACGATAACAACGATGATAATGACGATAATAACGACGACATTAACAGCGATAATTATGTGGATTAATAAGGACGATAACAACGATTATAATGACGATATTAACGACGATAAAAAGAAGATAATGACAATAATAACGACGATATTAACGATGATATTTATGACGATAACAGCGAAGATAATGACGATATTAACGACGATAATTATGAGGATAATAACGACGATTACAACGATAGCAATGACGATATTAACGACGATATTAACGACGATAATAACGACGATAATAACGACGATATTAACGACGATAATAACGACGATAAAAAGAAGATAATGACAATAATAACGACGATATTAACGACGATAATAACGACGATAATAACGACGATATTAACGACGATAATAACGACGATAAAAAGAAGATAATGACAATAATAACGACGATATTAACGATGATATTTATGACGATAACAACGTAGATAATGACGATAATAACGACGACATTAACGACGATGATTATGACAAAATAACGACGATATTAACGACGATAATTATGAGGATAATAAGGACGATAACAACGATGATAATGACGATATTAACGACGATATTAACGACGATAATAACGACGATAATAACGACGATATTAACGACGATAATAACGACGATAAAAAGAAGATAATGACAATAATAACGACGATATTAACGATGATATTTATGACGATAACAACGTAGATAATGACGATAATATCGACGACATTAACGACGATGATTATGACAAAATAACGACGATATTAACGACGATAATTATGAGGATAATAAGGACGATAACAACGATGATAATGACGATATTAACGACGATATTAACGACGATGATTATGACAAAATAACGAAAATATTAACGACGATAATTATGAGGATAATAAGGACGATAACAACGATGATAATGACGATATTAACGACGATATTAACGACGATAATAACGACGATAATAACGACGATATTAACGACGATAATAACGACGATAAAAAGAAGATAATGACAATAATAACGACGATATTAACGATGATATTTATGACGATAACAACGTAGATAATGACGATAATAACGACGACATTAACGACGATGATTATGACAAAATAACGACGATATTAACGACGATAATTATGAGGATAATAAGGACGATAACAACGATGATAATGACGATATTAACGACGATAATAACGACTATAATTATAATGATAAAAACGACGATAATGACGATAATAACGACGATATTAACGACGATAATAACGACGATAACAACGAAGATAATGACGATAATATCGACGACATTAACGTCGATGATTATGACAAAATAACGACGATATTAACGACGATAATTATGAGGATAATAAGGACGATAACAACGATGATAATGACGATATTAACGACGATATTAACGACGATGATTATGACAAAATAACGACAATATTAACGACGATAATTATGAGGATAATAAGGACGATAACAACGATGATAATGACGATATTAACGACGATATTAACGACGATAATAACGACGATAATAACGACGATACTAACGACGATAATAACGACGATAAAAAGAAGATAATGACAATAATAACGACGATATTAACGATGATATTTATGACGATAACAACGTAGATAATGACGATAATGACGACGACATTAACGACGATGATTATGACAAAATAACGACGATATTAACGACGATAATTATGAGGATGATAAGGACGATAACAACGATGATAATGACGATATTAACGACGATAATAACGACTATAATTATGATGATAAAAACGACGATAATGACGATAATAACGACGATATTAACGACGATAATAACGACGATAACAACGAAGATAATGACGATAATATCGACGACATTAACGACGATGATTATGACAAAATAACGACGATATTAACGACGATAATTATGAGGATAATAAGGACGATAACACCGATGATAATGACGATATTAACGACGATATTAACGACGATGATTATGACAAAATAACGACAATATTAACGACGATAATTATGAGGATAATAAGGACGATAACAACGATGATAATGACGATATTAACGACGATATTAACGACGATAATAACGACGATAATAACGACGATATTAACGACGATAATAACGACGATAAAAAGAAGATAATGACAATAATAACGACGATATTAACGATGATATTTATGACGATAACAACGTAGATAATGACGATAATAACGACGACATTAACGACGATGATTATGACAAAATAACGACGATATTAACGACGATAATTATGAGGATAATAAGGACGATAACAACGATGACAATGACGATATTAACGACGATAATAACGACTATAATTATGATGATAAAAACGACGATAATGACGATAATAACGACGATATTAACGACGATAATAACGACGATAACAACGAAGATAATGACGATAATATCGACGACATTAACGACGATGATTATGACAAAATAACGACGATATTAACGACGATAATTATGAGGATAATAAGGACGATAACAACGATGATAATGACGATATTAACGACGATATTAACGACGATAATAACGACGATAATAACGACGATATTAACGACGATAATAACGACGATAAAAAGAAGGTAATGACAATAATAACGACGATATTAACGATGATATTTATGACGATAACAACGTAGATAATGACGATAATAACGACGACATTAACGACGATGATTATGACAAAATAACGACGATATTAACGACGATAATTATGAGGATGATAAGGACGATAACAACGATGATAATGACGATAATAACGACGATATTAACGACGATGTTTATGACAAAATAACGACGATATTAACGACGATAATTATGAGGATAATAAGGACGATAACAACGATGACAATGACGATAATAACGACTATAATTATGATGATAAAAACGACGATAATGACGATAATAACGACGATATTAACGACGATAATAACGACGATAACAACGAAGAAAATGACGATAATAACGACGACATTAACGACGATGATTATGACAAAATAACGACGATATTAACGACGATAATTATGAGGATAATAAGGACGATAACAACGATGATAATGACGATATTAACGACGATATTAACGACGATAATAACGACGATAATAACGACGATATTAACGACGATAATAACGACGATAAAAAGAAGATAATGACAATAATAACGACGATATTAACGATGATATTTATGACGATAACAACGTAGATAATGACGATAATAACGACGACATTAACGACGATGATTATGACAAAATAACGACGATATTAACGACGATAATTATGAGGATGATAAGGACGATAACAACGATGATAATGACGATAATAACGACGACATTAACAGCGATAATTATGTGGATTAATAAGGACGATAACAACGAAGAAAATGACGATAATAACGACGACATTAACGACGATGATTATGACAAAATAACGACGATATTAACGACGATAATTATGAGGATAATAAGGACGATAACAACGATGATAATGACGATATTAACGACGATATTAACGACGATAATAACGACGATAATAACGACGATATTAACGACGATAATAACGACGATAAAAAGAAGATAATGACAATAATAACGACGATATTAACGATGATATTTATGACGATATCAACGTAGATAATGACGATACTAACGACGACATTAACGACGATGATTAAGACAAAATAACGACGATATTAACGACGATAATTATGAGGATGATAAGGACGATAACAACGATGATAATGACGATAATAACGTCGATATTAACGACGATGTTTATGACAAAATAACGACGATATTAACGATAATAATTATGAGGATGATAAGGACGATAACAACGATGATAATGACGTTAGTAACGACGATATTAACGACGATAATAACGACGATAAAAAGAAGATAATGACAATAATAACGACGATATTAACGATGATATTTATGACGATAACAACGTAGATAATGACGATAATAACGACGACATTAACGACGATGATTATGACAAAATAACGACGATATTAACGACGATAATTATGAGGATAATAAGGACGATAACAACGATGATAATGACGATATTAACGACGATATTAACGACGATAATAACGACGATAATAACGACGATATTAACGACGATAATAACGACGATAAAAAGAAGATAATGACAATAATAACGACGATATTAACGATGATATTTATGACGATAACAACGTAGATAATGACGATAATAACGACGACATTAACGACGATGATTATGACAAAATAACGACGATATTAACGACGATAATTATGAGGATGATAAGGACGATAACAACGATGATAATGACGATAATAACGACGATATTAACGACGATGTTTATGACAAAATAACGACGATATTTACGATAATAATTATGAGGATGATAAGGACGATAACAACGATGATAATGACGTTAGTAACGACGATATTAACGACGATAATAACGACGTTAATAACGACGATATTAACGACGATAATAACGACGATAAAAAGAAGATAATGATAATAATAACGACGATATTAACGATGATATTTATGACGATAACAACGTAGATAATGACGATAATAACGACGACATTAACGACGATGATTATGACAAAATAACGACGATATTAACGACGATAATTATGAGGATAATAAGGACGATAACAACGATGACAATGACGATATTAACGACGATAAAAACGACTATAATTATGATGATAAAAACGACGATAATGACGATAATAACGACGATATTAACGACGATAATAACGACGATAACAACGAAGATAATGATGATAATATCGACGACATTAACGACGATGATTATGACAAAATAACGACGATATTAACGACGATAATTATGCGGATGATAAGGACGATAACAACGATGATAATGACGATAATAACGACGACATTAACAGCGATAATTATGTGGATTAATAAGGACGATAACAACGATTATAATGACGATATTAACGACGATATTAACGACGATAATAACGACGATAATAACGACGATAAAAAGAAGATAATGACAATAATAACGACGATATTAACGATGATATTTATGACGATAACAACGTAGATAATGACGATAATAACGACGACATTAACGACGATGATTATGACAAAATAACGACGATATTAACGACGATAATTATGAGGATGATAAGGACGATAACAACGATGATAATGACGATAATAACGACGACATTAACAGCGATAATTATGTGGATTAATAAGGACGATAACAACGAAGAAAATGACGATAATAACGACGACATTAACGACGATGATTATGACAAAATAACGACGATAATAACGACGATAATTATGAGGATAATAAGGACGATAACAATGATGATAATGACGATATTAACGACGATATTAACGACGATAATAACGACGATAATAACGACGATATTAACGACGATAATAACGACGATAAAAAGAAGATAATGACAATAATAACGACGATATTAACGATGATATTTATGACGATATCAACGTAGATAATGACGATAATAACGACGACATTAACGACGATGATTATGACAAAATAACGACGATATTAACGACGATAATTATGAGGATGATAAGGACGATAACAACGATGATAATGACGATAATAACGACGATATTAACGACGATGTTTATGACAAAATAACGACGATATTTACGATAATAATTATGAGGATGATAAGGACGATAACAACGATGATAATGACGTTAGTAACGACGATATTAACGACGATAATAACGACGTTAATAACGACGATATTAACGACGATAATAACGACGATAAAAAGAAGATAATGACAATAATAACGACGATATTAACGATGATATTTATGACGATAACAACGTAGATAATGACGATAATAACGACGACATTAACGACGATGATTATGACAAAATAACGACGATATTAACGACGATAATTATGAGGATAATAAGGACGATAACAACGATGACAATGACGATATTAACGACGATAAAAACGACTATAATTATGATGATAAAAACGACGATAATGACGATAATAACGACGATATTAACGACGATAATAACGACGATAACAACGAAGATAATGATGATAATATCGACGACATTAACGACGATGATTATGACAAAATAACGACGATATTAACGACGATAATTATGCGGATGATAAGGACGATAACAACGATGATAATGACGATAATAACGACGACATTAACAGCGATAATTATGTGGATTAATAAGGACGATAACAACGATTATAATGACGATATTAACGACGATATTAACGACGATAAAAAGAAGATAATGACAATAATAACGACGATATTAACGATGATATTTATGACGATAACAACGTAGATAATAACGATAATAACGACGACATTAACGACGATGATTATGACAAAATAACGACGATATTAACGACGATAATTATGAGGATAATAAGGACGATAACAACGATGACAATGACGATATTAACGACGATAATAACGACTATAATTATGATGATAAAAACGACGATAATGACGATAATAACGACGTTATTAACGACGATAATAACGACGATAACAACGAAGATAATGACGATAATATCGACGACATTAACGACGATGATTATGACAAAATAACGACGATATTAACGACGATAATTATGAGGATAATAAGGACGATAACAACGATGATAATGACGATATTAACGACGATATTAACGACGATAATAACGACGATAATAACGACGATATTAACGACGATAATAACGACGATAAAAAGAAGATAATGACAATAATAACGACGATATTAACGATGATATTTATGACGATAACAACGTAGATAATGACGATAATAACGACGACATTAACGACGATGATTATGACAAAATAACGACGATATTAACGACGATAATTATGAGGATAATAAGGACGATAACAACGATGACAATGACGATATTAACGACGATAATAACGACTATAATTATGATGATAAAAACGACGATAATGACGATAATAACGACGATATTAACGACGATAATAACGATGATATCAACGAAGATAATGACGATAATATCGACGACATTAACGACGATGATTATGACAAAATAACGACGATATTAACGACGATAATTATGAGGATGATAAAAACGATAACAACGATGATAATGACGATAATAACGACGACATTAACAGCGATAATTATGTGGATTAATAAGGACGATAACAACGATTATAATGACGATATTAACGACGATATTAACGACGATAAAAAGAAGATAATGACAATAATAACGACGATATTAACGATGATATTTATGACGATAACAACGGAGATAATGACGATAATAACGACGACATTAACGACGATGATTATGACAAAATAACGACGATATTAACGACGATAATTATGAGGATAATAAGGACGATATCAACGATGATAATGACGATATTAACGACGATATTAACGACGATAATAACGACGATATTAACGACGATAATAACGACGATATTAACGACGATAATAACGACGATAAAAAGAAGATAATGACAATAATAACGACGATACTAACGATGATATTTATGACGATAACAACGTAGATAATGACGATAATAACGACGACATTAACGACGATGTTTATGACAAAATAACGACGATATTAACGATAATAATTATGAGGATGATAAGGACGATAACAACGATGATAATGACGTTATTAACGACGATATTAACGACGATAATAACGACGATAATAACGACGATATTAACGACGATAATAACGACGATAAAAAGAAGATAATGACAATAATAACGACGATATTAACGATGATATTTATGACGATAACAACGTAGATAATAACGATAATAACGACGACATTAACGACGATGATTATGACAAAATAACGACGATATTAACGACCATAATTATGAGGATAATAAGGACGATAACCACGATGACAATGACGATATTAACGACGATAATAACGACTATAATTATGATGATAAAAACGACGATAATGACGATAATAACGACGTTATTAACGACGATAATAACGACGATAACAACGAAGATAATGACGATAATATCGACGACATTAACGACGATGATTATGACAAAATAACGACGATATTAACGACGATAATTATGAGGATAATAAGGACGATAACAACGATGATAATGACGATATTAACGACGATAATAACGACGATAATAACGACGATATTAACGACGATAATAACGACGATAAAAAGAAGATAATGACAATAATAACGACGATATTAACGATGATATTTATGACGATAACTACGTAGATAATGACGATAATAACGACGACATTAACGACGATGATTATGACAAAATAACGACGATATTAACGACGATAATTATGAGGATAATAAGGACGATAACAACGATGACAATGACGATATTAACGACGATAATAACGACTATAATTATGATGATAAAAACGACGATAATGACGATAATAACGACGATATTAACGACGATAATAACGACGATAACAACGAAGATAATGACGATAATATCGACGACATTAACGACGATGATTATGACAAAATAACGACGATATTAACGACGATAATTATGAGGATGATAAGGACGATAACAACGATGATAATGACGATAATAACGACGACATTAACAGCGATAATTATGTGGATTAATAAGGACGATAACAACGATTATAATGACGATATTAACGACGATATTAACGACGATAAAAAGAAGATAATGACAATAATAACGACGATATTAACGATGATATTTATGACGATAACAACGGAGATAATGACGATAATAACGACGACATTAACGACGATGATTATGACAAAATAACGACGATATTAACGACGATAATTATGAGGATAATAAGGACGATATCAACGATGATAATGACGATATTAACGACGATATTAACGACGATAATAACGACGATATTAACGACGATATTAACGACGATAATAACGACGATAAAAAGAAGATAATGACAATAATAACGACGATATTAACGATGATATTTATGACGATAACAACGTAGATAATGACGATAATAACGACGACATTAACGACGATGATTATGACAAAATAACGACGATATTAACGACGATAATTATGAGGATGATAAGGACGATAACAACGATGATAATGACGATAATAACGACGACATTAACAGCGATAATTATGTGGAATAATAAGGACGATAACAACGAAGAAAATGACGATAATAACGACGACATTAACGACGATGATTATGACAAAATAACGACGATATTAACGACGATAATTATGAGGATAATAAGGACGATAACAACGATGATAATGACGATATTAACGACGATATTAACAACGATAATAACGACAATAATAACGGCGATATTAACGACGATAATAACGACGATAAAAAGAAGATAATGACAATAATAACGACGATATTAACGATGATATTTATGACGATAACAACGTAGATAATGACGATAATAACGACGACATTAACGACGATGATTATGACAAAATAACGACGATATTAACGACGATAATTATGAGGATGATAAGGACGATAACAACGATGATAATGACGATAATTACGACGACATTAACAGCGATAATTATGTGGATTAATAAGGACGATAACAACGAAGAAAATGACGATAATAACGACGACATTAACGACGATGATTATGACAAAATAACGACGATATTAACGACGATAATTATGAAGATAATAAGGACGATAACAACGATGATAATGACGATATTAACGACGATATTAACGACGATAATAACGACGATAATAACGACGATATTAACGACGATAATAACGACGTTAAAAAGAAGATAATGACAATAATAACGACGATATTAACGATGATATTTATGACGATAACAACGTAGATAATGACGATAATAACGACGACATTAACGACGATGATTATAACAAAATAACAACGATATTAACGACGATAATTATGAGGATAATAAGGACGATAACAACGATGACAATGACGATATTAACGACGATAAAAACGACTATAATTATGATGATAAAAACGACGATAATGACGATAATAACGACGATATTAACGACGATAATAACGACGATAACAACGAAGATAATGATGATAATATCGACGACATTAACGACGATGATTATGACAAAATAACGACGATATTAACGACGATAATTATGCGGATGATAAGGACGATAACAACGATGATAATGACGATAATAACGACGACATTAACAGCGATAATTATGTGGATTAATAAGGACGATAACAACGATTATAATGACGATATTAACGACGATATTAACGACGATAAAAAGAAGATAATGACAATAATAACGACGATATTAACGATGATATTTATGACGATAACAACGGAGATAATGACGATAATAACGACGATATTAACGACGATGATTATGACAAAATAACGACGATATTAACGACGATAATTATGAGGATAATAAGGACGATAACAACGATGATAATGACGATATTAACGACGATATTAACGACGATAATAACGATGATAATAACTACGATATTAACGACGATAATAACGACGATAAAAAGAAGATAATGACAATAATAACGACGATATTAACGATGATATTTATGACGATAACAACGTAGATAATGACGATAATAACGACGACATTAACGACGATGATTATAACAAAATAACGACGATATTAACGACGATAATTATGAGGATAATAAGGACGATAACAACGATGATAATGACGATATTAACGACGATATTAACGACGATAATAACGACGATAATAACGACGATATTAACGACGATAATAACGACGATAAAAAGAAGATAATGACAATAATAACGACGATATTAACGATGATATTTATGACGATAACAACGTAGATAATGACGATAATAACGACGACATTAACGACGATGATTATGACAAAATAACGAAGATATTAACGACGATAATTATGAGGATGATAAGGACGATAACAACGATGATAATGACGATAATAACGACGATATTAACGACGATGTTTATGACAAAATAACGACGATATTAACGATAATAATTATGAGGATGATAAGGACGATAACAACGATGATAATGACGATATTAACGACGATATTAACGACGATAATAACGACGATAATAACGACGATATTAACGACGATAATAACGACGATAAAAAGATGATAATGACAATAATAACGACGATATTAACGATGATATTTATGACGATAACAACGTAGATAATGACGATAATAACGACGACATTAACGACGATGATTATGACAAAATAACGACGATATTAACGACGATAATTATGAGGATAATAAGGACGATAACAACGATGACAATGACGATATTAACGACGATAATAACGACTATAATTATGATGATAAAAACGACGATAATGACGATAATAACGACGATATTAACGACGATAATAACGACGATAACAACGAAGATAATGACGATAATATCGACGACATTAACGACGATGATTAAGACAAAATAACGACGATATTAACGACGATAATTATTAGGATGATAAGGACGATAACAACGATGATAATGACGATAATAACGACGAGATTAACAGCGATAATTATGTGGATTAATAAGGACGATAACAACGATTATAATGACGATATTAACGACGATATTAACGACGATGTTTATGACAAAATAACGACGATATTAACGATAATAATTATGAGGATGATAAGGACGATAACAACGATGATAATGACGTTATTCACGACGATAACAACGATGATAATGACGTTATTAACGACGATATTAACGACGATAATAACGACGATAATAACGACGATATTAACGACGATAATAACGACGATAAAAAGAAGATAATGACAATAAAAACGACGATATTAACGATGATATTTATGACGATAACAACGTAGATAATGACGATAATAACGACGACATTAACGACGATGATTATGACAAAATAACGACGATATTAACGACGATAATTATGAGGATAATAAGGACGATAACAACGATGACAATGACGATATTAACGACGATAATAACGACTATAATTATGATGATAAAAACGACGATAATGACGATAATAACGACGATATTAACGAAGATAATAACGACGATAACAACGAAGATAATGACGATAATATCGACGACATTAACGACGATGATTATGACAAAATAACGACGATATTAACGACGATAATTATGAGGATGATAAGGACAGTAACAACGATGATAATGACGATAATAACGACGACATTAACAGCGATAATTATGTGGATTAATAAGGACGATAACAACGATTATAATGACGATATTAACGACGATATTAACGACGATAAAAAGAAGATAATGACAATAATAACGACGATATTAACGATGATATTTATGACGATAACAACGATGACAATGACGATAATAACGACGACATTAACGACGATGATTATGACAAAATAACGACGATATTAACAACGATAATTATGAGGATAATAAGGACGATAACAACGATGATAATGACGATATTAACGACGATATTAACGACGATAATAACGACGATATTAACGACGATAATAACGACGATAAAAAGAAGATAATGACAATAATAACGACGATATTAACGATGATATTTATGACGATAACAACGTAGAAAATGACGATAATAACGACGACATTAACGACGATGATTATGACAAAATAACGACGATATTAACGACGATAATTATGAGGATAATAAGGACGATAACAACGATGACAATGACGATATTAACGACGATAATAACGACTATAATTATGATGATAAAAACGACGATAATGACGATAATAACGACGATATTAACGACGATAATAACGACGATAACAACGAAGATAATGACGATAATATCGACGACATTAACGACAATGATTATGACAAAATAACGACGATATTAACGACGATAATTATGAGGATAATAAGGACGATAACAACGATGATAATGACGATATTAACGACGGTATTAACGACGATAATAACGACGATAATAACGACGATATTGACGACGATAATAACGACGATAAAAAGAAGATAATGACAATAATAACGACGATATTAACGATGATATTTATGACGATAACAACGTAGATAATGACGATAATAACGACGACATTAACGACGATGATTATGACAAAATAACGATGATATTAACGACGATAATTATGAGGATGATAAGGACGATAACAACGATGATAATGACGATAATAACGACGATATTAACGACGATAATAACGACGATAATAACGACGATATTAACGACGATAATAACGACGATAAAAAGAAGATAATGACAATAATAACGACGATATTAACGATGATATTTATGACGATAACAACGTAGATAATGACGATAATAACGACGACATTAACGACGATGATTAGGACAAAATAACGACGATATTAACGACGATAATTATGAGGATGATAAGGACGATAACAACGATGATAATGACGATAATTACGACGACATTAACAGCGATAATTATGTGGATTAATAAGGACGATAACAACGAAGAAAATGACGATAATAACGACGACATTAACGACGATGATTATGACAAAATAACGACGATATTAACGACGATAATTATGAGGATAATAAGGACGATAACAACGATGATAATGACGATATTAACGACGATATTAACGACGATAATAACTACGATAAAAAGAAGATAATGACAATAATAACGACGATATTAACGATGATATTTATGACGATAACAACGTAGATAATGACGATAATAACGACGACATTAACGACGATGATTATGACAAAATAACGACGATATTAACGACGATAATTATGAGGATGATAAGGACGATAACAACGATGATAATGACGATAATTACGACGACATTAACAGCGATAATTATGTGGATTAATAAGGACGATAACAACGAAGAAAATGACGATAATAACGACGACATTAACGACGATGATTATGACAAAATAACGACGATATTAACGACGATAATTATGAAGATAATAAGGACGATAACAACGATGATAATGACGATATTAACGACGATATTAACGACGATAATAACGACGATAATAACGACGATATTAACGACGATAATAACGACGTTAAAAAGAAGATAATGACAATAATAACGACGATATTAACGATGATATTTATGACGATAACAACGTAGATAATGACGATAATAACGACGACATTAACGACGATGATTATGACAAAATAACAACGATATTAACGACGATAATTATGAGGATGATAAGGACGATAACAACGATGATAATGACGATAATAACGACGACATTAACAGCGATAATTATGTGGATTAATAAGGACGATAACAACGATTATAATGACGATATTAACGACGATATTAACGACGATAAAAAGAAGATAATGACAATAATAACGACGATATTAACGATGATATTTATGACGATAACAACGGAGATAATGACGATAATAACGACGACATTAACGACGATGATTATGACAAAATAACGACGATATTAACGACGATAATTATGAGGATAATAAGGACGATAACAACGATGATAATGACGATATTAACGACGATATTAACGACGATAATAACGACGATAATAACTACGATATTAACGACGATAATAACGACGATAAAAAGAAGATAATGACAATAATAACGACGATATTAACGATGATATTTATGACGATAACAACGTAGATAATGACGATAATAACGACGACATTAACGACGATGATTATGACAAAATAACGACGATATTAACGACGATAATTATGAGGATAATAAGGACGATAACAACGATGATAATGACGATATTAACGACGATATTAACGACGATAATAACGACGATGATAACGACGATATTAACGACGATAATAACGACGATAAAAAGAAGATAATGACAATAATAACGACGATATTAACGATGATATTTATGACGATAACAACGTAGATAATGACGATAATAACGACGACATTAACGACGATGATTATGACAAAATAACGAAGATATTAACGACGATAATTATGAGGATGATAAGGACGATAACAACGATGATAATGACGATAATAACGACGATATTAACGACGATAATAACGACGATAATAACGACGATATTAACGACGATAATAACGACGATAAAAAGAAGATAATGACAATAATAACGACGATATTAACGATGATATTTATGACGATAACAACGTAGATAATGACGATAATAACGACGACATTAACGACGATGATTATGACAAAATAACGACGATATTAACGACGATAATTATGAGGATGATAAGGACGATAACAACGATGATAATGACGATAATTACGACGACATTAACAGCGATAATTATGTGGATTAATAAGGACGATAACAACGAAGAAAATGACGATAATAACGACGACATTAACGACGATGATTATGACAAAATAACGACGATATTAACGACGATAATTATGAGGATAATAAGGACGATAACAACGATGATAATGACGATATTAACGACGATATTAACGACGATAATAATTACGATAAAAAGAAGATAATGACAATAATAACGACGATATTAACGATGATATTTATGATGATAACAACGTAGATAATGACGATAATAACGACGACATTAACGACGATGATTATGACAAAATAACGACGATATTAACGACGATAATTATGAGGATAATAAGGACGATAACAACGATGACAATGACGATATTAACGACGATAATAACGACTATAATTATGATAATAAAAACGACGATAATGACGATAATAACGACGATATTAACGACGATAATAACGACGATAACAACGAAGATAATGACGATAATATCGACGACATTAACGACGATGATTAAGACAAAATAACGACGATATTAACGACGATAATTATGAGGATGATAAGGACGATAACAACGATGATAATGACGATAATAACGACGAGATTAACAGCGATAATTATGTGGATTAATAAGGACGATAACAACGATTATAATGACGATATTAACGACGATATTAACGACGATAAAAAGAAGATAATGACAATAATAACGACGATATTAACGATGATATTTATGACGATAACAACGTAGATAATGACGATAATAACGCCGACATTAACATCGATGATTATGACAAAATAACGACGATATTAACGACGATAATTATGAGGATAATAAGGACGATAACAACGATGATAATGACGATATTAACGACGATATTAACGACGATAATAACGACGATAATAACGACGATATTAACGACGATAATAACGACGATAAAAAGAAGATAATGACAATAATAACGACGATATTAACGATGATATTTATGACGATAACAACGTAGATAATGACGATAATAACGACGACATTAACGACGATGATTATGACAAAATAACGACGATATTAACGACGATAATTATGAGGATGATAAGGACGATAACAACGATGATAATGACGATAATTACGACGACATTAACAGCGATAATTATGTGGATTAATAAGGACGATAACAACGAAGAAAATGACGATAATAACGACGACATTAACGACGATGATTATGACAAAATAACGACGATATTAACGACGATAATTATGAGGATAATAAGGACGATAACAACGATGATAATGACGATATTAACGACGATATTAACGACGATAATAACGACGATAATAACGACGATATTAACGACGATAATAACGACGATAATAACGACGATAAAAAGAAGATAATGACAATAATAACGACGATATTAACGATGATATTTATGACGATAACAACGTAGATAATGACGATAATAACGACGACATTAACGACGATGATTATGACAAAATAACGACGATATTAACGACGATAATTATGAGGATAATAAGGACGATAACAACGATGACAATGACGATAATAACGACGACATTAACGACGATGATTATGACAAAATAACGACGATATTAACAACGATAATTATGAGGATAATAAGGACGATAACAACGATGATAATGACGATATTAACGACGATATTAACGACGATAATAACGACGATATTAACGACGATAATAACGACGATAAAAAGAAGATAATGACAATAATATCGACGATATTAACGATGATATTTATGACGATAACAACGTAGAAAATGACGATAATAACGACGACATTAACGACGATGATTATGACAAAATAACGACGATATTAACGACGATAATTATGAGGATAATAAGGACGATAACAACGATGACAATGACGATATTAACGACGATAATAACGACTATAATTATGATGATAAAAACGACGATAATGACGATAATAACGACGATATTAACGACGATAATAACGACGATAACAACGAAGATAATGACGATAATATCGACGACATTAACGACGATGATTATGACAAAATAACGACGATATTAACGACGATAATTATGAGGATAATAAGGACGATAACAACGATGATAATGACGATATTAACGACGGTATTAACGACGATAATAACGACGATAATAACGACGATATTGACGACGATAATAACGACGATAAAAAGAAGATAATGACAATAATAACGACGATATTAACGATGATATTTATGACGATAACAACGTAGATAATGACGATAATAACGACGACATTAACGACGATGATTATGACAAAATAACGAAGATATTAACGACGATAATTATGAGGATGATAAGGACGATAACAACGATGATAATGACGATAATAACGACGATATTAACGACGATGTTTATAACAAAATAACGACGATATTAACGATAATAATTATGAGGATGATAAGGACGATAACAACGATGATAATGACGATATTAACGACGATAATAACGACGATAATAACGACGATAATAACGACGATATTAACGACGATAATAACGACGATAAAAAGAAGATAATGACAATAATAACGACGATATTAACGATGATATTTATGACGATAACAACGTAGATAATGACGATAATAACGACGACATTAACGACGATGATTATGACAAAATAACGACGATATTAACGACGATAATTATGAGGATAATAAGGACGATAACAACGATGACAATGACGATATTAACGACGATAATAACGACTATAATTATGATGATAAAAACGACGATAATGACGATATTAACGAAGATAATAACGACGATAACAACGAAGATAATGACGATAATATCGACGACATTAACGACGATGATTATGACAAAATAACGACGATATTAACGACGATAATTATGAGGATGATAAGGACGATAACAACGATGATAATGACGATAATCACGACGACATTAACAGCGATAATTATGTGGATTAATAAGGACGATAACAACGAAGAAAATGACGATAATAACGACGACATTAACGACGATGATTATGACAAAATAACGACGATATTAACGACGATAATTATGAGGATAATAAGGACGATAACAACGATGACAATGACGATATTAACGACGATAATAACGACTATAATTATGATAATAAAAACGACGATAATGACGATAATAACGACGATATTAACGACGATAATAACGACGATAACAACGAAGATAATGACGATAATATCGACGACATTAACGACGATGATTAAGACAAAATAACGACGAAATTAACGACGATAATTATGAGGATGATAAGGACGATAACAACGATGATAATGACGATAATAACGACGAGATTAACAGCGATAATTATGTGGATTAATAAGGACGATAACAACGATTATAATGACGATAATAACGACGACAATAACGACGATGATTATGACAAAATAACGACGATATTAACGACGATAATTATGAGGATAATAAGGACGATAACAACGATGACAATGACGATATTAACGACGATAATAACGACTATAATTATGATGATAAAAACGACGATAATGACGATAATAACGACGATATTAACGAAGATAATAACGACGATAACAACGCTGATAATGACGATAATATCGACGACATTAACGACGATGATTATGACAAAATAACGACGATATTAACGACGATAATTATGAGGATGATAAGGACGATAACAACGATGATAATGACGATAATAACGACGACATTAACAGCGATAATTATGTGGATTAATAAGGACGATAACAACGATTATAATGACGATATTAACGACGATATTAACGACGATAAAAAGAAGATAATGACAATAATAACGACGATATTAACGATGATATTTATGACGATAACAACGGAGATAATGACGATAATAACGACGACATTAACGACGATGATTATGACAAAATAACGACGATATTAACGACGATAATTATGAGGATAATAAGGACGATAACAACGATGATAATGACGATATTAACGACGATATTAACGACGATAATAACGACGATAATAACGACGATAAAAAGAAGATAATGACAATAATAACGACGATATTAACGATGATATTTATGACGATAACAACGTAGATAATGACGATAATAACGACGACATTAACGACGATGATTATGACAAAATAACGACGATATTAACGACGATAATTATGAGGATAATAAGGACGATAACAACGATGACAATGACGATATTAACGACGATAATAACGACTATAATTATGATGATAAAAACGACGATAATGACGATAATAACGACGATATTAACGACGATAATAACGACGATAACAACGAAGATAATGACGATAATATCGACGACATTAACGACGATGATTATGACAAAATAACGACGATATTAACGACGATAATTATGAGGATGATAAGGACGATAACAACGATGATAATGACGATAATAACGACGACATTAACGACGATGATTATGACAAAATAACGACGATATTAACGACGATAATTATGAGGATAATAAGGACGATAACAACGATGATAATGACGATATTAACGACGATATTAACGACGATAAAAAGAAGATAATGACAATAATAACGACGATATTAACGATGATATTTATGACGATAACAACGGAGATAATGACGATAATAACGACGACATTAACGACGATGATTATGACAAAATAACGACGATATTAACGACGATAATTATGAGGATAATAAGGACGATAACAACGATGATAATGACGATAATAACGACGATATTAACGACGATGTTTATGACAAAATAACGACGATATTAACGATAATAATTATGAGGATGATAAGGACGATAACAACGATGATAATGACGTTATTAACGACGATATTAACGACGATAATAACGACGATAATAACGACGATATTAACGACGATAATAACGACGATAAAAAGAAGATAATGACAATAATAACGACGATATTAACGATGATATTTATGACGATAACAACGTAGATAATGACGATAATAACGACGACATTAACGACGATGATTATGACAAAATAACGACGATATTAACGACGATAATTATGAGGATAATAAGGACGATAACAACGATGATAATGACGATAATAACGACGATATTAACGACGATAATAACGACGATAATAACGACGATAATAACGATGATATTAACGACGATAATAACGACGATAAAAAGAAGATAATGACAATAATAACGACGATATTAACGATGATATTTATGACGATAACAACGTAGATAATGACGATAATAACGACGACATTAACGACGATGTTTATGACAAAATAACGACGATATTAACGATAATAATTATGAGGATGATAAGGACGATAACAACGATGATAATGACATTATTAACGACGATATTAACGACGATAATAACGACGATAATAACGACGATATTAACGACGATATTAACGACGATAAAAAGAAGATAATGACAATAATAACGACGATATTAACGATGATATTTATGACGATAACAACGTAGATAATGACGATAATAACGACGACATTAACGACGATGATTATGACAAAATAACGACGATATTAACGACGATAATTATGAGGATAATAAGGACGATAACAACGATGACAATGACGATATTAACGACGATAATAACGACTATAATTATGATGATAAAAACGACGATAATGACGATAATAACGACGATATTAACGAAGATAATAACGACGATAACAACGAAGATAATGACGATAATATCGACGACATTAACGACGATGATTATGACAAAATAACGACGATATTAACGACGATAATTATGAGGATGATAAGGACGATAACAACGATGATAATGACGATAATAACGACGAAATTAACAGCGATAATTATGTGCATTAATAAGGACGATAACAACGATTATAATGACGATATTAACGACGATATTAACGACGATAAAAAGAAGATAATGACAATAATAACGACGATATTAACGATGATATTTATGACGATAACAACGGAGATAATGACGATAATAACGACGACATTAACGACGATGATTATGACAAAATAACGACGATATTAACGACGATAATTATGAGGATAATAAGGACGATAACAACGATGATAATGACGATATTAACGACGATATTAACGACGATAATAACGACGATAATAACGACGATATTAACGACGATAATAACGACGATAAAAAGAAGATAATGACAATAATAACGACGATATTAACGATGATATTATGACGATAACAACGTAGATAATGACGATAATAACGACGACATTAACGACGATGATTATGACAAAATAACGACGATATTAACGACGATAATTATGAGGATGATAAAGACGATAACAACGATGATAATGACGATAATTACGACGACATTAACAGCGATAATTATGTGGATTAATAAGGACGATAACAACGAAGAAAATGACGATAATAACGACGACATTAACGACGATGATTATGACAAAATAACGACGATATTAACGACGATAATTATGAGGATAATAAGGACGATAACAACGATGATAATGACGATATTAACGACGATATTAACGACGATAATAACGACGATAATAACGACGATATTAACGACGATAATAACGACGATAAAAAGAAGATAATGACAATAATAACGACGATATTAACGATGATATTTATGACGATAACAACGTAGATAATGACGATAATAACGACGACATTAACGACGATGATTATGACAAAATAACGACGATATTAACGACGATAATTATGAGGATAATACGGACGATAACAACGATGACAATGACGATATTAACGACGATAATAACGACTATAATTATGATGATAAAAACGACGATAATGACGATAATAACGACGATATTAACGACGATAATAACGACGATAACAACGAAGATATTGACGATAATATCGACGACATTAACGACGATGATTATGACAAAATAACGACGATATTAACGACGATAATTATGAGGATAATAAGGACGATAACAACGATGATAATGACGATATTAACGACGATATTAACGACGATAATAACGACGATAATAACGACGATATTAACGACGATAATAACGACGATAAAAAGAAGATAATGACAATAATAACGACGATATTAACGATGATATTTATGACGATAACAACGTAGATAATGACGATAATAACGACGACATTAACGACGATGATTATGACAAAATAACGACGATATTAACGACGATAATTATGAGGATGATAAGGACGATAACAACGATGATAATGACGATAATAACGACGATATTAACGACGATGTTTATGACAAAATAACGACGATATTAACGATAATAATTATGAGGATGATAAGGACGATAACAACGATGATAATGACGTTATTAACGACGATATTAACGACGATAATAACTACGATAATAACGACGATATTAACGACGATAATAACGAAAATAAAAAGAAGATAATGACAATAATAACGACGATATTAACGATGATATTTATGACGATAACAACGTAGATAATGACGATAATAACGACGACATTAACGTCGATGATTATGACAAAATAACGACGATATTAACGACGATAATTATGAGGATAATACGGACGATAACAACGATGACAATGACGATATTAACGACGATAATAACGACTATAATTATGATGATAAAAACGACGATAATGACGATAATAACGACGATATTAACGACGATAATAACGACGATAACAACGAAGATATTGACGATAATATCGACGACATTAACGACGATGATTATGACAAAATAACGACGATATTAACGACGATAATTATGAGGATAATAAGGACGATAACAACGATGATAATGACGATATTAACGACGATATTAACGACGATAATAACGACGATAATAACGACGATATTAACGACGATAATAACGACGATAAAAAGAAGATAATGACAATAATAACGACGATATTAACGATGATATTTATGACGATAACAACGTAGATAATGACGATAATAACGACGACATTAACGACGATGATTATGACAAAATAACGACGATATTAACGACGATAATTATGAGGATGATAAGGACGATAACAACGATGATAATGACGATAATAACGACGATATTAACGACGATGTTTATGACAAAATAACGACGATATTAACGATAATAATTATGAGGATGATAAGGACGATAACAACGATGATAATGACGTTATTAACGACGATATTAACGACGATAATAACTACGATAATAACGACGATATTAACGACGATAATAACGAAAATAAAAAGAAGATAATGACAATAATAACGACGATATTAACGATGATATTTATGACGATAACAACGTAGATAATGACGATAATAACGACGACATTAACGTCGATGATTATGACAAAATAACGACGATATTAACGACGATAATTATGAGGATAATAAGGACGATAACAACGATGACAATGACGATATTAACGACGATAATAACGACTATAATTATGATGATAAAAACGACGATAATGACGATAATAACGACGATATTAACGACGATAATAACGACGATAACAACGAAGATAATGACGATAATATCGACGACATTAACGACGATGATTATGACAAAATAACGACGATATTAACGACGATAATTATGAGGATGATAAGGACGATAACAACGATGATAATGACGATAATAACGACGACATTAACAGCGATAATTATGTGGATTAATAAGGACGATAACAACGATTATAATGACGATATTAACGACGATATTAACGACGATAAAAAGAAGATAATGACAATAATAACGACGATATTAACGATGATATTTATGACGATAACAACGTAGATAATGACGATAATAACGACGACATTAACGACGATGATTATGACAAAATAACGACGATATTAACGACGATAATTATGAGGATAATACGGACGATAACAACGATGACAATGACGATATTAACGACGATAATAACGACTATAATTATGATGATAAAAACGACGATAATGACGATAATAACGACGATATTAACGACGATAATAACGACGATAACAACGAAGATAATGACGATAATATCGACGACATTAACGACGATGATTATGACAAAATAACGACGATATTAACGACGATAATTATGAGGATAATAAGGACGATAACAACGATGATAATGACGATATTAACGACGATATTAACGACGATAATAACGACGATAATAACGACGATATTAACGACGATAATAACGACGATAAAAAGAAGATAATGACAATAATAACGACGATATTAACGATGATATTTATGACGATAACAACGTAGATAATGACGATAATAACGACGACATTAACGACGATGATTATGACAAAATAACGACGATATTAACGACGATAATTATGAGGATGATAAGGACGATAACAACGATGATAATGACGATAATAACGACGATATTAACGACGATGTTTATGACAAAATAACGACGATATTAACGATAATAATTATGAGGATGATAAGGACGATAACAACGATGATAATGACGTTATTAACGACGATATTAACGACGATAATAACTACGATAATAACGACGATATTAACGACGATAATAACGAAAATAAAAAGAAGATAATGACAATAATAACGACGATATTAACGATGATATTTATGACGATAACAACGTAGATAATGACGATAATAACGACGACATTAACGACGATGATTATGACAAAATAACGACGATATTAACGACGATAATTATGAGGATAATAAGGACGATAACAACGATGACAATGACGATATTAACGACGATAATAACGACTATAATTATGATGATAAAAACGACGATAATGACGATAATAACGACGATATTAACGAAGATAATAACGACGATAACAACGAAGATAATGACGATAATATCGACGACATTAACGACGATGATTATGACAAAATAACGACGATATTAACGACGATAATTATGAGGATGATAAGGACGATAACAACGATGATAATGACGATAATAACGACGACATTAACAGCGATAATTATGTGGATTAATAAGGACGATAACAACGATTATAATGACGATATTAACGACGATATTAACGACGATAAAAAGAAGATAATGACAATAATAACGACGATATTAACGATGATATTTATGACGATAACAACGGAGATAATGACGATAATAACGACGACATTAACGACGATGATTATGATAAAATAACGACGATATTAACGACGATAATTATGAGGATAATAAGGACGATAACAACGATGATAATGACGATATTAACGACGATATTAACGACGATAATAACGACGATAATAACGACGATATTAACGACGATAATAACGACGATAAAAAGAAGATAATGACAATAATAACGACGATATTAACGATGATATTTATGACGATAACAACGTAGATAATGACGATAATAACGACGACATTAACGACGATGATTATGACAAAATAACGACGATATTAACGACGATAATTATGAGGATAATAAGGACGATAACAACGATGACAATGACGATATTAACGACGATAATAACGACTATAATTATGATGATAAAAACGACGATAATGACGATAATAACGACGATATTAACGACGATAATAACGACGATAACAACGAAGATAATGACGATAATATCGACGACATTAACGACGATGATTATGACAAAATAACGACGATATTAACGACGATAATTATGAGGATAATAAGGACGATAACAACGATGATAATGACGATATTAACGACGATATTAACGACGATAATAACGACGATAATAACGACGATATTAACGACGATAATAACGACGATAAAAAGAAGATAATGACAATAATAACGACGATATTAACGATGATATTTATGACGATAACAACGTAGATAATGACGATAATAACGACGACATTAACGACGATGATTATGACAAAATAACGACGATATTAACGACGATAATTATGAGGATGATAAGGACGATAACAACGATGATAATGACGATAATAACGACGATATTAACGACGATGTTTATGACAAAATAACGACGATATTAACGATAATAATTATGAGGATGATAAGGACGATAACAACGACGATAATGACGTTATTAACGACGATATTAACGACGATAATAACGACGATAATAACGACGATATTAACGACGATAATAACGACAATAAAAAGAAGATAATGACAATAATAACGACGATATTAACAATGATATTTATGACGATAACAACGTAGATAATGACGATAATAACGACGACATTAACGACGATGATTATGACAAAATAACGACGATATTAACGACGATAATTATGAGGATAATAAGGACGATAACAACGATGACAATGACGATATTAACGACGATAATAACGACTATAATTATGATGATAAAAACGACGATAATGACGATAATAACGACGATATTAACGACGATAATAAAGACGATAACAACGAAGATAATGACGATAATATCGACGACATTAACGACGATGATTATGACAAAATAACGACGATATTAACGACGATAATTATGAGGATGATAAGGACGATAACAACGATGATAATGACGATAATAACGACGACATTAACAGCGATAATTATGTGGATTAATAAGGACGATAACAACGATTATAATGACGATATTAACGACGATATTAACGACGATAAAAAGAAGATAATGACATAATAACGACGATATTAACGATGATATTTATGACGATAACAACGGAGATTATGACGATAATAACGACGACATTAACGACGATGATTATGATAAAATAACGACGATATTAACGACGATAATTATGAGGATAATAAGGACGATAACAACGATGATAATGACGATATTAACGACGATATTAACGACGATAATAACGACGATAATAACGACGATAATAACGACGATATTAACGACGATAATAACGACGATAAAAAGAAGATAATGACAATAATAACGACGATATTAACGATGATATTTATGACGATAACAACGTAGATAATGACGATAATAACGACGACATTAACGACGATGATTATGACAAAATAACGACGATATTAACGACGATAATTATGAGGATGATAAGGACGATAACAACGATGATAATGACGATAATAACGACGACATTAATAGCGATAATTATGTGGATTAATAAGGACGATAACAACGATTATAATGACGATATTAACGACGATATTAACGACGATAAAAAGAAGATAATGACAATAATAACGACGATATTAACGATGATATTTATGACGATAACAACGGAGATAATGACGATAATAACGACGACATTAACGACGATGATTATGACAAAATAACGACGATATTAACGACGATAATTATGAGGATAATAAGGACGATAACAACGATGATAATGACGATATTAACGACGATATTAACGACGATAATAACGACGATAATAACGACGATAATAACGACGATATTAACGACGATAACAACGACGATAAAAAGAAGATAATGACAATAATAACGACGATATTAACGATGATATTTATGACGATAACAACGTAGATAATGACGATAATAACGACGACATTAACGACGATGTTTGACAAAATAACGACGATATTAACGATAATAATTATGAGGATGATAAGGACGATAACAACGATGATAATGACATTATTAACGACGATATTAACGACGATAATAACGACGATAATAACGACGATATTAACGACGATAATAACGACGATAAAAAGAAGATAATGACAATAATAACGACGATATTAACGATGATATTTATGACGATAACAACGGAGATAATGGCGATAATAACGACGACATTAACGACGATGATTATGACAAAATAACGACGATATTAACGACGATAATTATGAGGATAATAAGGACGATAACAACGATGATAATGACGATAATAACGACGACATTAACAGCGATAATTATGTGGATTAATAAGGACGATAACAACGATTATAATGACGATATTAACGACGATATTAACGACGATAAAAAGAAAATAATGACAATAATAACGACGATATTAACGATGATATTTATGACGATAACAACGGAGATAATGACGATAATAACGACGACATTAACGACGATGATTATGACAAAATAACGACGATATTAACGACGATAATTATGAGGATAATAAGGACGATAACAACGATGATAATGACGATAATAACGACGATATTAACGACGATGTTTATGACAAAATAACGACGATATTAACGATAATAATTATGAGGATGATAAGGACGATAACAACGATGATAATGATGTTATTAACGACGATATTAACGACGATAATAACGACGATAATAACGACGATATTAACGACGATAATAACGACGATAAAAAGAAGATAATGACAATAATAACGACGATATTAACGATGATATTTATGATGATAACAACGTAGATAATGACGATAATAACGACGACATTAACGACGATGATTATGACAAAATAACGACGATATTAACGACGATAATTATGAGGATAATAAGGACGATAACAACGATGACAATGACGATATTAACGACGATAATAACGACTATAATTATGATGATAAAAACGACGATAATGACGATAATAACGACGATATTAACGACGATAATAACGACGATAACAACGACGATAATGACGATAATATCGACGACATTAACGACGATGATTATGACAAAATAACGACGATATTAACGACGATAATTATGCGGATGATAAGGACGATAACAACGATGATAATGACGATAATAACGACGACATTAACAGCGATAATTATGTGGATTAATGAGACGATAACAACGATTAGAATGACGATATTAACGACGATATTAACGACGATAAAAAGAAGATAATGACAATAATAACGACGATATTAACGATGATATTTATGACGATAACAACGGAGATAATGACGATAATAACGACGACATTAACGACGATGATTATGACAAAATAACGACGATATTAACGACGATAATTATGAGGATAATAAGGACGATAACAACGATGATAATGACGATATTAACGACGATATTAACGACGATAATAACGACGATAATAACGACGATAATAACGACGATATTAACGACGATAATAACGACGATAAAAAGAAGATAATGACAATAATAACGACGATATTAACGATGATATTTATGACGATAACAACGTAGATAATGACGATAATAACGACGACATTAACGACGATGTTTATGACAAAATAACGACGATATTAACGATAATAATTATGAGGATGATAAGGACGATAACAACGATGATAATGACATTATTAACGACGATATTAACGACGATAATAACGACGATAATAACGACGATATTAACGACGATATTAACGACGATAAAAAGAAGATAATGACAATAATAACGACGATATTAACGATGATATTTATGACGATAACAACGTAGATAATGACGATAATAACGACGACATTAACGACGATGATTATGACAAAATAACGACGATATTAACGACGATAATTATGAGGATAATAAGGACGATAACAACGATGACAATGACGATATTAACGACGATAATAACGACTATAATTATGATGATAAAAACGACGATAATGACGATAATAACGACGATATTAACGAAGATAATAACGACGATAACAACGAAGATAATGACGATAATATCGACGACATTAACGACGATGATTATGACAAAATAACGACGATATTAACGACGATAATTATGAGGATGATAAGGACGATAACAACGATGATAATGACGATAATAACGAAGAAATTAACAGCGATAATTATGTGCATTAATAAGGACGATAACAACGATTATAATGACGATATTAACGACGATATTAACGACGATAAAAAGAAGATAATGACAATAATAACGACGATATTAACGATGATATTTATGACGATAACAACGGAGATAATGACGATAATAACGACGACATTAACGACGATGATTATGACAAAATAACGACGATATTAACGACGATAATTATGAGGATAATAAGGACGATAACAACGATGATAATGACGATATTAACGACGATATTAACGACGATAATAACTACGATAATAACGACGATTTTAACGACGATAATAACGACGATAAAAAGAAGATAATGACAATAATAACGACGATATTAACGATGATATTTATGACGATAACAACGTAGATAATGACGATAATAACGACGACATTAACGACGATGATTATGACAAAATAACGACGATATTAACGACGATAATTATGAGGATAATAAGGACGATAACAACGATGATAATGACGATATTAACGACGATATTAACGACGATAATAACGACGATAATAACGACGATATTAACGACGATAATAACGACGATAAAAAGAAGATAATGACAATAATAACGACGATATTAACGATGATATTTATGACGATAACAACGTAGATAATGACGATAATAACGACGACATTAACGACGATGATTATGACAAAATAACGACGATATTAACGACGATAATTATGAGGATGATAAAGACGATAACAACGATGATAATGACGATAATTACGACGACATTAACAGCGATAATTATGTGGATTAATAAGGACGATAACAACGAAGAAAATGACGATAATAACGACGACATTAACGACGATGATTATGACAAAATAACGACGATATTAACGACGATAATTATGAGGATAATAAGGACGATAACAACGATGATAATGACGATATTAACGACGATATTAACGACGATAATAACGACGATAATAACGACGATATTAACGACGATAATAACGACGATAAAAAGAAGATAATGACAATAATAACGACGATATTAACGATGATATTTATGACGATAACAACGTAGATAATGACGATAATAACGACGACATTAACGAC